>JAESVK010001327.1:142202-172867 GCA_017140935.1 Hamamelis virginiana | reverse complement strand
ATAGGGATTGATGATACCCCATTGAGGATGCTTATAAGTTTTGATTATGTCAAACCCTGCAGGTGGATTTTGTATCCGACATATCAAATAAGTTAAGTGGAGGCTCTCAAGGAGATTCACAGATGTCAATTAAATAAAACTATCAGTAATTTAATTTAATGGACCCATCTGTAATCTTAACGTGGGAAGATAAATAAGTATTTAATAACATGGAGCTCGAAATACAACTTCAAATAAGATAAGGAGTGCAATTGTAATTCTTTAGTGGACTGAATTATAATTAATGGAATAGGAATTTAATTCAGGTTGAATTAGGTTTTCCTATTTACATTAGGAGCCCAAATCTTATTTCTCCTTAGGTCCCTGTTGTAGCCTATATACATGCCACAGTTTTAAGCTGCTATAGAGATTTTTTTCAGAATATCAGAAACCCTAGTAGCAGCCATCAAACAAAAGATCACAAATTACACAACCCTTAGGCCAAAAAAACCCAAGGAAAAACCTGCAGCACCTCCCCATAACGAGGAGCAAAAACAACAACCAAACCTAAAAGAACACAAGAGAAATCAAAGGAACCAAAAGAATCACCCCAAAACTGGGGACAAAAGTAAGAACATAAGAACCGCCCCTAAACAGGAGGGGACAAAAGCAGACAACCCAGCACCCCAATACAAGACCCTCCCCTAAAGCCATACAAATTACAAGAGAAGACCCATACTGAGAATATCTGTAGAGATTTCCCAATTATCAGACATCACACGATTCCTAGGATTATCCTTAACATTTTTAAAGCTCAAGACCCTACATCTAACATAAAAAGTTATACGATGAATAATAGATGTAGGAGAGAATAAGAATTCTCATGCACTCTGTGGTTTCTTTCTCTCCAGATATGATATATAGTGGCCGCCCACCCCATCTTTTTGACAGTTGATGGAAACTTCTTTTGCTTTAATGAAGAAACTTCCCAAATAAGCTCATTGTCCCAAACTCTAGGAGTTCGCTTGATGTTGCAAAGGAGAATAATTGCTTGCCAGATCTTAGCTGTGAAGCTACATTGGAAGAACAAATGATTTCTGGTTTCAATGTCTCTCCTACAGAAAACACAGGTTGGATCATCAATAATACCCTATTCCAACAGCTTATTCGAAGTAGAAAGTCTATTCTTGATAGCAAGCCAAAGGATAAAGCTATGTCTTTTAATGGCTTCAGAAAACCAAACACAACTGTCCCAATCAACAGTGGAAATACGACCTCTAATCTCCACCCAAGCTGAAGCAATAGAAAACAAACCACTGTTCGAGATTTACCAATGCACCTTATCTTCTTTTGACTCATTAGGAGGGGCCATCTCCATAAGAATCTGCCTTAACTCAATCAGCTCCATAGAATTAGAAACCGGCCAATCCCAGTTCTCTCTATTTATGATAGTCTCCACCTTGGCAAGGTAAGGTAAGCCAACATTGTATATTATATGATTTCCAAAAACTTGAGAAATAGGACCACACGGTAACCAATTATCATGCCACAGAAAAGATTTCTTACCATTACCTATTTTATGGATAATGAAAGGTCTCGCAAAATCTCTCATGCTAAGTCTCTTCCTCTAACTCCAAGAACATTCGGAGGGGACCTTGATATTCCAAAAACTCCTACCCCATAACATATACTTATCCACCCTAGCTACCCAAAGAGACCCAGAACAGACAAAAAGATACCAAGTATGTTTAACAATAGAAGCTTTATTCCAGTCTTCTACACGCCTTAGCACAAGCCCTCCTTCTTTCTTTGGATTACACAAAATTTTCCAGCTGACTTTAGCCCCACAAGCATTTGAAGCCTCCCCTTTCCATAAAAAAGAACTAAAAAGTTGTTCAATTTTCAACATGATGCTCTTTGGAAGGATAAAGGCATTGCACCAATACACTTGGATCCCATAGAGCACATAATTAATTCGTTTAGCAATCTTCTCCAATAGAGGTTGGCAGTCATTAGCATTCAGTTTAGTAGAAATAAGAGGAACTCCAAGATATTTAATAGAAAGATTACCTTCTTTGAACCCCAATATATTTATGATGCTTTCTTTGGTATTAGAAGGGATGCCAGCACAGAACACCACACTTTTATCAATGTTAACTTTCAATCAAGAGAGACCTTCAAAAAGATCGAGGGAGTTCTTGAGAACAGTGATAGATTCCGTATCACCATAAGCAAATAAGAAAATGTTATCTGCAAAGTGCAAATGGGAGAGCTTCACTTTAGTACAATGGGGATGATACTTGAACTGATCGGATAAGGAGGCTCTTTGAAGAATTCTGGTAAACACTTCCATGACCAACACAAAAAGGTACGGAGACATAGAATCACCCTGCTTTAGCCCTCTTTCACCAGCAAAGAACCCCTCAAGATTACCATTCAAAGCAATAGAAAATTTTGGAGGGGAAATACAAGCCAGTGATGATGGATTGAGATGGAAATGGTTTGATTGATTGAACATTGCAGGAATGATGGTTTCGAAATATGAAAGTCCAAAAAAAAAAGAAATATGAAAGTCCACACTGATTTTATACACTATTTTTAGAAACGTTATATTCTGTTGTTTATTGAAATAATCTATGCATCTGTATTATTATTGTTAGTTGAGGATAATATTTCTACTGAGTATTCCAGGCTCACGCTGTGTTTTATGCAGCAGATTCTCAGGTTTCATGTAGTGACTCACCTGTTGGGAGCACTTCACCTTTGATGGTTGGCCTAGTTGCATTTGGTGCATTTCTACAGCACATTATTAGTAGGGTTAGAGATTAGACCCCTTGATCAGTTATGCATTATATTTTGCCCATATGCTAAGGATGTTAGCATTATGATATTTTATTCTGTGGATGTACTTATTTGGTAGTATGTACTACTCGACTTGGGACATTTGTATGCACATTCCATTTCATGTTATTTTTATATGTCTATCTTTTTTCTCCTTAGTATGGAAATATGGATGAGTATATCAGGTTGTATCTCCACCTTGACACGTGTCGACATGCCCGGGATGGTCGGTACACCTTTTCAGGATGGAGCATTACACAATTGTTCTTTCACTGTCTGTTCATTCCTCGATGATTTTTCTACTGACAAATTAGAGGAACTTTCAAACTTTGGCAATGGCATGGATCGTGAATCAACTCATGGGAGCCTTAGGTAGGTATCATAGTAAAGAGCTTGACCATGTTTTTCTATCACCTTCTTTACTCTTGAGGACCCCGCCTTAAACTGTTTTTTTACGATCTCTTAGCTTGACTACTTTCCGAGGGAAGATGGGTTAACTATCTTTGGTATATCATCCCATCTAGTAGGGATAATGGGCTCATTTGAATGGGCCTTCTTGAGTAAAGTACATAGAAATCATACTTCCCATTGGACTCTCCCAATAAATCAACTTCTAGGTCACCGGCCTCATACCTTTCTTTCAGCTATTGCTTCATGGACTTAGGCTTCAGAGGATTTTTCTTGTTGGTCTTGTCACTTTGGGTATCTGCACTTGTCTTTGATCAATGAAATCTTAGACTATTTTCTTTAACATCCAACAATCCTCGGTGTCATGCCCAAATATAGAGTGGTATTGGCAAAAGAGTTGGTCAAATTTTGGTTAATGTTTTAGATAAAAACTTTTGCATACTTTACCTGAAATGTGTAAAACCCAGACTTCCTTTTATATGAATATTTTAAATGACATTTTTAGAAAAAAAAATATAAAACAATTTTGGAAATGCTGCCCATGTCCCCACTTTTCATAAAACACGCCCACCCTTTGGTTCTTCTCATTTTCGGACAAGGAGGGAGGGAGGGAGGGAGGGAGAGAGAGAGAGAGAGAGAGAGAGAGAACCTGATGCCTGAGCTCGCCGAAGTTGAGTCACCGTCGATGAAGGTAAGGTCTATGACCCTCCCTCTATCCTCTTTCATTTTCTTCATCTTTCTCTTATTTCTCTTGAAGATATTTCATGGGTATATAGTTGGGAATGCTGAGATTTAGTGTTGTGGATGTTTATGCATGATGTAGGGTTGTATTTGAGGTGATTTTGAGTTATATTAAGGGTTTGTTGAAGAATTTGGAGTGGGTTTGTGTTGATTTGTGCTAAAAATGGGTTTTATGCCAAAAAACTTGTATATCTTGAAATCAAACCGTTGGATCTATGTTTTTAGTTGAGATTTGTGTTCTTGAAGTTTATTTATGATAAATCCATGCTTGAATGTGTAGTTTTTGCGATTTGATGAATGTTTGGGAAAGTTTGGGTTGTTGAAGGCTAGATTTTTCGTGGACTGGGAATTCTCTATCGATAGAAAAGCCTTTCCTATCAATAGAGAAATATTGTGGTTTAAAATTTCAGGTTAGAAGCCATCCGCTATCGATAGAACCCACGTTCTATCGATAGAAGGTCTCTATCGATAGAGGGTCAATCGATAGAGAGAGTCAAATCTTCAATTCTTTCTTTTTCATTCTCATTTCCTCCATTTGTTTCTCCCTAAGTTGTGGTAGAGTATTTTTAGAGCCCAAGTGAGGTTTTCTAGCTGGGCAAGGCATGGGCATGGTGTCCCATCTAGGGTTGTCTTGTGGATGAAATATGCATTTCTTTATCCTTTGTTTCAGATCAGGAGGGTCCGTGGGAGGACTATTACACTTTTTAGCTCAGTATACTTGCACTTAGGTTTGGGAGGAGACTTTTTTTTTTTTTTTTTTGGGATAAGCAGCTTGGGAGGAGACTTAACGTTGAGGTAGAAATATATCTATTCTTACTAATGCTGATGATAATGTTTTGGGGCTAGTGCCCATAATCATGAACTTTAAAGATTATTGTTTATAAACACTTCGATACATAAATCATGTTGTTGTCTTGATTGACTGTGTGGTTTGATTATACAAGAGTGATGGCATGCTTATCATATAGTTTTCTTAAACCTCATGTGGAACCTTTGTGCAAAAATGATGAGATTGTAATATTGCCTCACATCATGATACTTTTTTTTTTTTTGATAACCGGGAACAGCCCCACGGATGTGCCCTTCGGACCCACCCATGTGACCCAAACTCGGGGGGAACTAGCACAGCAACCCACCGCCATGGCCCCCCACTTAAATCATGGTATTCAACCAGTGGGGAATCGAACCTGAGACCGTGCGCTTAACTCACACAGCCCCCAATTCGCCCTTACCAACTGGGCTGCCCAAGGGTGGGTCACATCATGATACTTATTATGCCATGGAATGTTAAAGGATATATTTCAACTAGAATGGTTATTATCGGTTATGTGGCAAATGGTATAAAGAGTTGAGACTACTCATCTACAGGTACAGGTTAAGACTACTCCCTTACCAACGCACTGAAAGTGATTTAGCGGACTCATGAGATCAGATGTTGATTATTGAGAACTTTTGGCATAATACTTGTGTGAACCAGCCAACCCAGCTCGGGAGGCGTTTTCACTTAAATCATCGTGGATTGTGGATGACTTTATCCGTCTCGATTTATCCTTTTCTATTATTCACATTTATCCTTCTCTATTATCCACTCGAGATTGGGTTTTAAAAAAGGATAAAAGTTTGACAAAAACTGCGAGTCGCCACCTTATTTTTAAGGAATAAGGAAACCATAAAAAAAAGTTTTATTTTCAATAAAACAAATGACCCCATATTTTGGAAAAGCATGGTCTTCGAATCAAAGTTGGATTCGGGGGCTAGGTGATGAGATAGAAAGGTTCCAGGACACATCTTGTAGGCACCTATCCCACCCTAATTAAAGGTCTCCTAATTACTTTTGGGCTTTATCAAAATCTCATAAAAATAACCCTATCATATATAATCAACCAAGAAAGTAGTGTAGATAATACTAGATAATAAATAATAATAATAAAAAAAACAGAAATCCTAAAGACCGTAAGAAGCACAGAGTCATCCTAAGATTGGACTTGCGCTCTATTGACTGCCTACGTACCTTACCAGTTTCCTAATAAGAATCAAAGTCCACGTAGTTCGATACTTAGGACTTTCCTATTGTAATGAACTACAAAGCCAAAAGGATTCTATCTTATCTATGACTCTAGCTTTGAGAGTTTGAATTTGATCAAAACACTATTTCATAAGGGATGAAATTTCATTCCAATTTGAATACTTTCAAATGGCTTTTTTAGAATCCCTCTCGAAGTAGATTCCTAAATAACAAAGAACTCTATTCCTATTGTAATTTTTACAACAAAGAACAGTCCTAAGTGGGGTCAAATGACCCCCCTAATCCTAGGGTCTCTAAATAATCCTAAGTTAGTCTGAACACCTAAAATACTAACATAATGCATGCTGGAATTTCTAGAAAATATATGAAAAATGCAATAAAAAATGTAAACAATGCATGAAAGATGTCCTAAATGCAAACTAAATTATCTATGTGAACTTAGGCATATTTTAAAGTTAGATTTGACCTTAAAAATGGCTTTTAACTCACCTTAAAGCCACTTTCAATTTATGGACAGATTTGAAAGTGATTCTAAAATGAATTAAAACCCAAGAAAAAATAAAGAAAAAGATGTGTAAATGACCTACAATGCATACTAACATGATGTCCTAAATTATCCCATGCAATGTGCTAAAAAATAACACTTTATTCTTGCTCCAAATGACTAAATAAGCACAAGGGCAGAATCTCACCTTTGCACGCTCCCTCGAATACAACTCATATTATTCCATATTCCAAATATTGATGAAGAGAAGAGGAATAAAAATAAATAACCAAAACATGAATATATGCAACTCATAGACTCATATGAAAGAATATTTAAGCTTCCATCTTAACATGCATTCCTGTGTGAAAATAGAAAATCATATGAACAAAACTAATTCCTAGCATGCATTCTAGACATGAAATAAATCCTAAACATGTTCGCAATACTCATGTAACAATCATTATGCTTTTAAACTAAGAATAAAGTCATATTCATCATGCAAGAACATTTAAACTCTCTAAACTTAAAATAAATCCTAAAACAGAAACCACCCATGTAAGACTTAATTCCTATTTGCAAGACTCAACTAACACTACCTCTATTATTTCTAAACATGCATTCCTAACATGGTATAAACATGGAAGAAGAATAAAAGAGAAGAAAAAGAAGAAGAAGAAGAAATATGCAGATTTTTAACTTATGTTTATGTAACTCATTAAAGTAAACACAATAATGGAAGGGGGAAAAACTGGGGAGGGAGTAGTGCTATCACCAGCAGACATAGAGGCCTTGATCAAATGATTTTGTTTCCTCACAAAAGCGGAAAGATATAATGGAGTTTTCTAGAGAGAGAAGCTCTGGGGTAGGGTGATTTCCCTCCCTTAAGCGTTAGATGTAATGAAGTTTTCTAGTGAGAGAAGCTCTGGGGTTGGGTAGCTATACCCTTCTTATCTCTCATGTTTAAGGTTATGATTCTTCTGTGTTAGTTTGGTTTGTTCTTTGTTTCTATGTGTTGTTCTTTTCTGTCCTTGTGATTAATGGGCAAGAATTCGGGATTGAAGCTTGGTTCTAAAATGTCACTTAAAGTGTTTCATGAAAATGTCCCTGCTGAAGGTGTTGGAAGTGCTTTGAGCAATCCTGGTGGGAGTTCTTGGAACAACCCAACTGCTGTTGATACTGCAGATGTCAAGCATGTGCTCCATATTATGAAGATCAACAAATGTAATGAAAATGTTGTTGCTTCTGTTCTTATAGACAAGATTCGTAAAAAGGAAGCTTTGAAGGAGTGTAGTGTTGTAAAACGTGGGCTGGATATTTTGCTTGCTAGGAAGGGCCAAGCTTTACTTGGATGTGAGGAGTTTGTTTTTCTTGAGTCCCTTGTGAACTTTAATAACCCAGACTCTGTTTGTGTTAATGAAGACAGTTTAGTGCCTGAAGGCACTGAGGGTGGTGAGCTTGTTGAGCTTGATGAGCATGTTGAACACGCTGAGCATGTTGAGCATGGTGATGGTAAGTGCCCCGCTTCTAGTGTTGTTACTGGTAATAAGTTGGAGCCAGTCGATATTGGAAGTGATAGTTGTTGTTCTTGTGGATCTGAGGAAGAGTGTTCCATTTGCGGTTTTGAGGAGGATGATTTTGGTTCTGAGCTTGGAATAGTTGATGCTGGTGAGAAGTTGGTGCTTTCCGATGGTGCTAGTGATGGAGTGTGCGCTGTCCATGTGGGTGGGACTGGTGCTACTTGTTCCGATTTAGGCAAGGGTGGTTTTGGTTCTGCTCTTATGCTAGAAGAAGCGGTTCAGGCCACCTTGGACGCTTGCTCTGGTGTGGGTACTGTCGAGAAGGAGGACGAGTGTAACTTGGGAGTGGCTCATGGGATTGTTGCCCGTTCTACACGGTTTCCCGCCCAAGCTTTTGGTCTCGATTTTGGTGGGGCAGGTGGGGCAAGTGACGTGGAGCAGTCGCATATGGGTGATGGGTGCCCTGCCCTAGTTGCGGCTAGCCACTGTGTAGCTGCTGATGCAGCGTCCCTACCTGCCGTGAATAGTGGTGCGCAGTCTGTTTCTCCAACATGTGTCCCATTAATGCACGATATGCATGAGTCGCATACTTCCCGTCCTTGTGGTACTGGTGATGCACTTGTAAAACTTGCAGATCTCATACCACATGCTTCCCACTCCTATGACGTTAGTGCTTCATATGGTAAGATTGCATTAATTGCAACTCATAAACTTCATTCACATGGGGCGCATTTTTGTTCTTCTCCAGCTAGTGCCCCTTTACCCGATATGCATGATTCACATACAACGTGTCCCTGTGACACTGTTGTAGCTCCTGACCAGAAGTTTTATTCTTGTGGAGTAGCTGGTGAAATGTCAACTCGTGATGATGGTGGTTCGTCTTCTGTAGCTACCGCCAGCGCTGTCACCCTCTCTGGATGTGCAGACATCCCATCTCTTTCTCCAGCCGCACACTCCATCTTATCCCTCAATCCTCGTGCTGCGCATGGGGGTGATGACCTTGAGTCTACTGGTGGGAACGTGAATGGGAAGCTGCCTGTAGCTGTGAAAGAGGGGTTGCTTGAGTCTAAGATTGACGAGTTGCATGGGATTATTTCCCATTGTATTGGTAGTGATGGGACAAAAGACTTTGTAGCTGCTGCAACTTCTGCCTGTGTCAGTGAAGAGATTACTTCTACGTCCCTTGCTGTGTGACCTCCTCTACCTTCTCCTTGTTCGTCTACTGTTGAAGCTATTTTGGATCTCCACGGGGCTAGAATTACGGCTGTAGCTTCTCCAAGTGTTCACGCAATTCTCATTCCTTCCCCCCTTGCGGTGAATTCTGGTTCTGCAGATGAGCATGGTGTTGTCTCTGGTGGTGTGGGTTCTATGGAAGTAGTTGGGGCTAGTCTTCCTCTTGGGCATGACTGTTTGGGTATTGATGTGGGTGCTGTCTGTGCACGTTCTAAGCATGTGGCTGATGCCCATTTTAGTCCAATCTTAGAGGATGCTTCCCGTGGGCAGTGTGGTATTTCTTTTATCAAGCCTAGGCAATCCCATGCTGGTTATGCGAGGTCTGGTTTTCCTAAGTTTAGGCAATCCTTTTATGACTTTCCTCCTTTAAGGCCACCCGTTCATGGCTCTGATCATAAATCTTTTCCTTCTGTCTGGAATAAGCCTAAATCCAATTTGCAGAAGCTGTTGAAAATGGATGTGGGTTCTATTACGAATGGCAAGTTCACAATTCCTAAAGATATTATTGATGTGGGGGAAAAATTGTGGGAGTTTGCTATTGTGGGGCACATTATTGATAAAAATTTACCTTTTTATTTGGTAAATGATTGGGCTCATCGTACTTGGGGAAATGATGTGATTGAAACTATCAAGCTTGCTTATCCAAAAAAAAAAAAAAAAAAAAAAAAAAAAATCAAGCTTGAACCGGGGGTTCTTCCTATTCAAGTTTGATAATGAATCTGCCTTGAATAACATTTTGAATGGTGAACCTACTTTCATTGCTGGAAAACTTATGGTGATCAAAAGGTGGAATGTTGGAATGGTGTTGGAGAAGGAATATTTTTCAAAAATCCCTGTTTGGGTTAACTTAAAAAACCTTCCCATTGTTCTTCGCTCTATTGAAGGTTTGGAGTTTGTTGGAAGCACCTTGGGTAATCCTCTTTTCATTGATTTGGATAATTTAACGAGGATATGTGTGGAAATTGATGCTGATAAGGAAATCCCTAATTCCTTGATGTTTGATTTGGGCCAGGGAGTTACTGCCAAAATTTTGTTTGAATTCCCTTGGAAACCCTCTAGATGCGACAAATGTAAAGTCTTTGGGCACTCTTCCCAGAAATGCCCTTTAGGCATGCCTCATTCTTCATCTCAAGTGTGGAGGGTCAAGAAGGGTTCTCCTTCTGTTCCATTCAAATCAGATAGTAATTCTAAGGAAATGATCCCTTCTCCTTCAAAGGTTAATTCCAAAATATCCGACATTCCTAGTGAGTGGATCGAGGTTTCATCGTTAAATGGCAAAGGCAAATTGAAATCTGGTGTTGGTAAGGCTGATGTTCCGTCTGCAAGCTCTGCTTATGGTAAAAATTCGTTTGAAGCTCTCTCTTCTACAGATGACTCTGATCCCATTATGGATAGTGTTTCTAGTGCTGATGATATTATCGACTATCCTGATCCTCCTTTGTCTTCTAGGATGAGATTACGTGACAAATTGAATGGGTTTAAAAATGCTAGAAGGAAGGGCTCCGCTCCTTTTTAATTTTCTTTTTCCCTATCCTCTTGGGTTGTAAGAGGTTTTCTTTTGGTGGCTTGTTGGCTGGTCAGCTTGTGGCTGTTAATCTTGGGGTTGTTGCCTGGTTGGCTTTTGTGCTTTTTCTCCTTTTTTTGGTAATAAAATTCTTAATTATCCAAAAAAAAAAAAAACACAATAATGGATTGAACTTACTTTTTTTCCTTCTTCTTCTTTGCTCCCAGCTTCTTCTTCAACCTCCAAGGACTTCAAAAGATGTGGCTAAGGTTGTGAGGGGGGCTGGTGTAGTGCCTCAAGTCTCTACTCTTCAAGTTGGCTCTTTAATGCAAAGTGTGCACCTCCAAAACTGATTTCAGGGCCTTGTATTTATAGAGAGGTTTCAAATTGATCAATGGCTCACATTGAAACTCTTAGGAATGATCCAAGGGTCTCAATTGAGTCTTTTAAGGTCTCCAAATTCGTGCCAAAGTCCCCAAGGTGGAGCTAGACAGTCCCAGGTAGGTAAAACACTCAAAAAGTTGAAAAATAGCAATATTGGGCAAGAGGCTCGGGTGACCATCCACCCTAGGATGGTTGGCCTTCCCTAGGGGATAGTCATCAAGTCCCCAAGCCTAGTTTGTCCTATGTAGGCCTATCTCAGCCCATTTCGATCCAGTTTAAGCTTTTTTCGGCTTTTCGGGCCCATTTTAAGTCCAAATTCGACGATTCAAGCGCCGAAACGATCGTGATTTGTAATAACCCAAGTTTTATTTTCATTTTATATTAATATTTTAATGATTTTTCCAAAAAAAAAAACTTCTATATATTTACGAAAATGCCATTTTCTATTTAAACCCACCCCTTTCCCATTTTTCTTCACAAAGTCAGCTGTGAGAAAGGGAGAGAGACAGAGAGAGAGAGAAGGAAAGAGGGAAGAGCGCGCCGGAGCATACCGGAAGTCGCCGGAGAGTCACCGTTGCCGGAGAAGGTAAGCTTCTAAGTTCGTTTAACATGGTTTCGTTCCTTTTTATTTGTATATTTTCGAATTTTTGGTTGAAGGGAGTTATGATTTTGGTTTTGAGTTGTGTTGAGGTGTTTGGAAGGTTGTTTATGGCTGGATTTGTGTTTGTGATGGTGGATTTGTGAAGGATTGGAGTTGTGGTAGCTTGTATGTAAGGTTTGTGGGTTTTTATGGGTTTTTAGTTTGGATTCTTGGTGGATTCTTGGATTGGATCCTTTGTTTGGTGTTTTTGTTGTGAATCTAGTGTCTCTAAAGCTTGTATCTTTGTTTCCATGAGTTGTGTAGGTTTATCCTAAGTTTTGAGGTTGTTTTGTATCTTAAAAACCTTGTTTTTCTCGGATTTATCGGGCAAAGAGTCGACTGTTTGATCCAAACAGTTTGCTCTTTGGGGCAGAAACTCATTTCTTTTATTTAACTTATTTTCTTCATAACTTTCTCATCCAAACTCCGTTTTGGGCGTACTTTATATGCCTGGAAAGCTTATGAAGTCTAGTTTCTAAATATTTTGGTTTTGAAGTCGAATTCTTTTTGGAAAGAGAAATATTTTGTAAAATACCATATTTGCCCTCGCGTGAGCATTCTATCTTCGTTGGCTTATAACTTTCAAACCTTTTGGCATTTGGCCACGAAATTTGTCGTGTAGCATCTAATAATCCTTGGGAATATGTCTTGGAAGTTTTAAGGTCTTTGGTTTGTTATTTTGGAGTCTTAAGTCTTTGAGGTCGTGAGTGAGCAGATTTGAGAAGCGAGTTATTTTACTTTCAAAGTTGTGAACCTTCTGTGCTTTCTTGTGACACTTTGCTTGCTTTATTCGTTGTTTCTAGTTGAAAGGTTCTTTGAAGAACCATTTGCATTGGGGTGCATTGAGCATTGCATTTGGGAGGCTCGTGGAGCCGCAACGGGTTGACTAACACTGCGGAATTGAGGTAGTAATAATTATTCTTTTACTGTTGAAAATAATGAATCGTTTTTATCAATTATACAAGAATGAGGTGAGCTTTATATCCTTTGAACAATATAAATCACACACGCAGGAAAACTCTACTCTTTACTGTAGTATCGAATAGATACATGAAATATAACTATATATTTGTTAATGTTATTGAACTGTCATATTATATGATATTGCCTATGAAAAGAAAACCGAGGCATGGCGCTAAAATATTTAAGAACCCATTCCATTGCTTAAAACCTATTTTTTTTTTTATATTGAATCTAATATATTTATAAACACGGGAATGAGATTTTCACTGCAATTATTTATTCAAAATATCAAAAAGGCATACTATGATATATATATATATATATATATATATATATATATATATATATATATAAAAGAGAAATTGAGCTGTTGGGTTTTATATTTGTATGCCTGACTTTTTGAACTGTTTTACAAATAAGAAAGACCACGAGTTATTTCAATTAGCCATTTCCTTACGTTTTGATTAAACTCAATATTTAGAAATGAAGTAATGATCACAAGTAATGGAGTAGAAATGTATTTTTGTTTTGGAGAGTGATTTGCCTTGTGAACTATTTTCCTACAAATTATAATGATATACTAGACGAATACTCATATTCATATTTAAGTAATATCCGTTTTTACAAAACGATGTTATTGGAAGATATGTTGTATGGTGGTTGAACTGTGGCTCCGGATACTGATACATCTAGTTACGATGCATGAATGTGGTTCAGGTGAGCTACTTTTTACTCTCTACATGAGGTATCTTAGTTACGTATTTCGAGGTAATGATGTATATTATGAATTATTTACGTTTATGATATGGTGATCGATTATGAATGAGATAGATGTTGAGAAAACTCCTCTATCTGTTATTTACATTTCGGTATGATTGACGATAAATCTCGAGAAAACTCCTCTATCGATTGATGTTGTTATTATTGTGACGAATGAGATATATGTTGAGAAAACTCCTCTATCTGTTATTATGTTGCGGGTATGGTTGACGATAGATGTCGAGAAAACTCTTCTATCGATTACTATTGTTATTATCATGATGAATGAGATAGATGTTGAGAAAACTCCTCTATCATTTATTACCGGGAATTATTGTGATAAATGTGAAAGATGTTGAGAAAACTCCTCTTTCATAAATGTGGAATATATAATGGTACTTGTATTACGATCACTCCCATGTCTACACAATAAAAGTATGTATATATATAAGTGTGTATATGAATTTACATATATGGATCTGATTATATTATTTGAGTTTAGTTTCGCGAATCTATATTATGATACGAAGGATAAAGGTACTGGATTTAACCAACGAGAGGCTGTTTGGTTTGTTCGACAAGTGAGGTAAATGTCCTGTTCATTTATGTGATCAGAGGTTACAACCTTTCACTGGAAAATCCTTTTCTCTTTTGAACTTTATCTCCAAATTGATTTACAAATGCTTTATATAAACTTCTTACATATCATCGAGCTGTTAATCATTAGATAGAAGTAGAATTATTCCTACTGAGCAATCATTGGCTCACTCCTGCTTTGTGTGCAGCACATTGCAGGTTGACCTGAGGTTTTGCATATGTTGTTCAGCACAATCTTTTGCATAGGATTGACGATTTGCATGAGGTGTCTCTGTATGCGTGTCTTCGTATTCTTATGCTAGATGTATTATCTGTATTTGTATATTTTGATAAGTATTATAAATGATTTACTCATTTGCCAGGGTTGTTGGCATTACTATTTTGATTTAATTGCTTATATTAGTATATGATGATTTGGGACATATTGTGTATGACATGCCATATCATTTTGTTATAAAATTCTTGTAACTTGTGAGGAAATACGAATGAGCAGGACAAATTGTACCTTCAACTTGACACATGTCGACCCCTACAGAAGGGTCGGTACGGATGTTAAGTTGGGGCGTTACATGATTCGATTCTCCATGTTTTAAGAAGTGTTTGAAGTGCAAATGCATTGACCAAAGTCAAAGTTTTTAGGGAGAAAGTCATCGATTAGCTGTTTTGGGCTGTTAAGCCTACTTAGGGTTTTTGAAATCTGCTAACTAATCACTTTCGAAATCATTTCTTCTTCTCGGAACAAGTTTTAAAATCATTTTAAGAAAGTGTTTTAAAGCTTTGAGGGCTTTGGTTTGATAAAAAGATCGAATCTTGGTCATTCTCGGTCGAAAACCCTAATCTGAGCTTAAAAGGGCCTTTTGGGCCTTAAGAGCCAAATATGAGCCCAGAGGCTCTATGAACCTTGCCACTGATCAACTTAGCTACCAAAAACACTCTAAATATCCATGCCAAAGCCTCGAGACTATCCGGGACAAGATCGATAGTCATTCAGAGCTTTTGTGATCCAAAAGACAGTGCTCCCCTTCAAGTCACAAAATGCCTTATTTTCTATCAAGCCTGACTCAGAATACTATGAAATTTAACAGGGGACATTCCTAGACTCTCTAAAACTAAATGCAAAAGGAACCGACTCAATCTGACCTAAAAACCTACATGCGATAATGACATCTAATTAACTGCTCACAAGGGTAAAACTGGCAATTTAGGGTTTTAACACCCTATTTCACCTTAAATCACAAGCAACCATTAATGACCATACTCATGGTAAAAAATGGATGTCTACAGAAGCCCTTCGTTGATGTTCATGGCTTCACCAGTGAATATCAACGAAACAATATGACATCCCATCTCTACCACGACAGAAGAGGGATAATTGAACCACTTTTGACTGAATCAACATTCTTGGAAGACCTACACACACTTCCGATGATCTTAGGGGACCGCAGTCCTTTTGGAAGTCACACACACACACTTCCGGTCATCTTATCTTAAGAGGAAATCTCAACACACATTTCCAATTGTCATCTTATCTTAAGAGGAAATCTCAACACACATTTCCAATTGTAATCTTATCTTAAGAGGAAATCTCAACACACATTTCCAATTGTCATCTTATCTTAAGAGGAAATCTCAACACATATTTCCAATTATCATCTTATCAATCATCATTCTTAGAAGTCCTACACACACCTCCAATGATTTTAGGGGACCTCAGTCTTTTTTTTTGGAAATCCTACATACATTTCCAATCATCATCTTATCTTAAGAGGAAATCTCACACACATTTCCAATCATCATCTTATCTTAAGAGGAAATCTCAACACATATTTCCAATCTTATCAATCATCATTCTTGGAAGTCCTACACACACCTCCAATGATCTTAGGGGACCTCAGTCCTTTTTTTGGAAATCCTACTCACATTTCCAATTATCATCTTATTTGCCAATATTCCTTTGATAACTTCGAGTTATCATCAACACATGCACTCCTCAACATCATCAATATCAATTAACATCATTCCCATACACATTTCATGCGTATTTCTCAACATCTCATGCAATCCATACAACCTTTATTGATTTGGGCCTCCAAAGTGGGCCTTTATCATCTACTTCATATCTCATGATTTTCATTCAACAATTTATCATTTCATGTGAACTTTCCTATTCACAATCACTCAATGCTCATCTTTACATGCATAAACACCTCTTCATTTCTCATCCATACATCAAATAGTCCTCAATTTCAATCCAATGAACTTTCTCAAATCACAATTTGAAAGAAAATAGGTCAAAATAGGCCAAAAATGGGCTAAATGGGCCTCAAAAGCCCAAAATTCTTCAAAAATGGGCCAAAATTTGGGTGACCATCCATTTGAGGATGGCCAACCGTCCATGGTGGATGGCCAGCCATCCCCTAGTGGACGGCTACCCGAGGCCTTGCTCTCCATTTAGGCTATCTTGCCCTCTTTTACTCCCCACTTTCACCTATTATCATATTTAGACACTTTCTCTCTCTAGAATTCCTCATTTTCCTTCAAAAATCCTTCAAATTCAATTTCATTTCATCCAAATCAAACTCCAAACACCTCTAGTGTGGCTACACACTCCAATTTGTGAATCAAAACCTAGGATTTCATCCTTGTACTTCAAATTTGGGATCCAAAACCCTAACACAAATCCAACACATAATCATCTCTTCAAGCTTCTCCACTACACATACTCATGGCAAATAGGAGGCATGAACCCTCAAAGTATCCATACATGGTGATGAAGAGGTACAAAGTGCTACCCTATGATCCTAACAACACAAGCTTGCTCTTGGAGCCCCAAACTCATCTATCCTACATCCATACTACACAAGAGGTAAGCTCACTTTTCATGCATTTTCTTTGAATCTTCAATGTCTAGATGCTTCAATATTGATCTTTGGATGTTGTTTGATGATTCATTTTCATGAGATTTGTATTTGGTAAAGCTTGGGAGCCCCATTTCATTTGCTTTACAAGCTTGAAATATTGCCCACCAAGTGTTTGATAAAATTCCCAAGAGAATTAAAATTTGATTTTTCAACTCAAATTCATCATCTCATGATTCAAATATGTTTCTAACATCATTTGATTACTTTCAAAGCATCATGACAAGTTTTCAAAATTCATTTAAAAAATATGCACACTAGGTGTTTGTTAAAATGCCCAAAAATGGACAATTTCCAATTTTCAAAACAATTCACCATGTCATGTTTTTTCAAATGTTTTCAAAATGATCCTTTCATACCATGACAAGTTTTTAAAACCATTTCAAGTATACATATATCCAAAATTTTCATGAATTGGTACTTAGCTCATTTCTCACTCAAAACACTATTAATTTAAATGTCATTTCATGACTTTTAAGTGGTTTTACTTCAAAATAAGTACTCAATTCAAGGTTTTTATTTAAAATCCATTCTCTTGGGGTTTTCATTTTAATTCATTTCTCATAAACCAAAGTCATATGGGATATCAATAAGTTATGTTAACTCTTAAAACAAAATCAAAAGCACAAAAAGTTAACCCACAAAATGCTTATTGCTCTTCGTAATAGCTGTTTTGAATGCCCCTTCTTCTTAGTAGGAGGGAGGATGCTGTGGTATGGTCTTTATCCCCTTCTGGGACTTTCTCTACCAGTTCAGCTTGGAATCATGTTCGTAATTCAGCTCCGGTTGTGAGTTGGTATTCTTCTGTGTGGTTTTCGAATTCTATTAGAAGACACTCTTTTATAGCCTGGCTGACTATTCTTGACAGGTTGGCTACTCAAGAAAAGCTTTTGAGATGGGGTGTTATCTCTTCTATGTCTTGTGTGTTTTGCAGGGCTAATAGAGAAGATAGGAATCATCTCTTTTTTGGTTGCAGCTTTACAGCCAGGATTTGGAGCATCGTTCTCAGGTTGTGTGGTCACAATAGAATCCCCCGTGCTTGGGAGAATGAGCTTCTGTGGGTTAATTCCTGTAAGGGGAAATCTTTATGTTCCACTATCAGGAGGTTAGCTTGGGCCGCCACTATCTACAACATATGGAGACAAAGAAATGCTAGAGTTCACGAAAACCTGTTCATCACCTCTGATATGATTTTTTCTTTAATTTGTAATGATGTGAGGAACAGAGTGTCGAGTTTCCATGATAGTGTTGATAATCCTTGTAATAGAGCTATGTGTGATAGATGGGCCTTTGATTGTAATATCTTAAAACATTAAGGTTGGTCCTGTTTTCTTTTTCTGGTTGCTTGTGCCCGGGCTGTGGGCTGTTGTGTTTTTCTTTGTTTGGTCGTGCTGGTGCCCAGGCTGTGGGCTGTTTGTTGCTGTTTTTTATTTTGGCTTGGTCTAGCTTGTTTTTAGGCAGGTTTTTCTGGCTTTTGTCCCTTTTTTAGGGGAGGTGCTGTCCGTTTTTCCGTAGGTTTTTGTGGCCTCGGTTTCGTTCTTTGTTCTTTTGGGCTTTGCCCTCTTTGGATCAATAAATTCTTAATTATCTAAAAAAAAAAAACCCACAAAATGACATATTTTTTAAAAAAAAAATGCTCATACTTTATTGTCTCGAAACTCAATTTATCATTTGTGCTTTACTCTTTGTGTGATGATTTATGTTGAAAAGTTACCATAATCCATCTTTATCACACATTTCTAATCCATTGATCTTTATCTTTGCAGCCAGACTTTGACATTTGGACCCGATCTTCATTGCAACACATTGTCACATGGTGGGCAAAATTGGACACCTTCTAACCACTAACTAAGGCGACGATCAGAAGAATAGGCTTTGGGGATTTCATCGATTCCCTTTGGATTGATCCAATGGACAGGCAAGCCCTCATGGCCTTATCCCAGCTATGGTAGGATACCACCAATACATTTCACTTCGAGTTTGGGAGATGACTATGACCCCGCTTAATTTTACCGTGATCACAGGAATTTCCATCAGAGGGCGTCCTTTGGATTTTTATGAGGGTGTGAGCCAAAACTCAGTCTATTTGGATACTTACCTTGGGGCAGCTGATATTGACATCATAAAGAGGTCAGTTCACCGAAGTACTCTCTACACCACATTTAGTAATATGTCCAAAGAGGAGGGGAATGATTCTGGTCATATTGTATGGGCTTTCCTCTTGTATGTACTGCCCTGTACTTTCTTTGCGGGCACTGCCGATCTAGCCCCTCTAGGCTTCCTTGCGAGCTTAGAGAACATTGATACCATTTCTCATTACGACTGGGGTGGTGCTGCTTTGGCCACAATGTATAGGACTATGAGCTGTCGGTCTCGAGGAGTCTACACCAACTTTGGAGGCATGGGGTTCGTCTGGGAGGTATACTCATTTGCTTATAACATCTCAAACTTTCCTTTACTTTCTTCTGACAATACACCTATTCCACAGGTATGGGCTTACGAGTACCTCAACCTAAATAGCCATACGCTTGTTGCTAATGACTTGTCTTGGCCAATCCTTGCTCGATACGCTCCAAGTCGGCGAGAGAACGCTGGCGCCCTCAGGCATGATTATGCCTATAGTCGCTCCAGGTGAAATGGAACCCTTGGCATCATTGGAAGAGTACTATGCATGCTCAGCTTCGTCCTGTGATTGATATATCCTTTAAGAGGATCTTATTTGAGGGGTCTTCTAGCAGATATTGGTACCTTGGAGAGAGAGTACGCCCTCAGCTCTATGGAGTTTACTCAACTGCTCGTGTGTCTCATGCACCTCCCTCCATCTATGAGGCATGCCAACAGCCTGACAGGCCATGAATTGGCAGACCCCATGACTGGTGTGTTTGCGGACGCCTTTTATCATCAGCAAGAGGATTACCACGCATTCTGTCAGCACTATTTGATGCGTCCATTGGTGTCAGGATTTCTCCCCACTGAGGTATTGAACTCTCTATTGGTTGCTTTATTCCTTTTCCCGCAAAGTGTTTCCCATATCTTTTCTTTCTATAGGGTCGTCGAGCTCGATGGCATACTTCTCATTCCACAGCTACAGCGGCTCAAGGCGATGATGAGCCCTCATCTTCTGCCCCTCCTTTGCCAACTCTTTCTTGGCAAGTGCAAGTCATCGAGGATGGTAACTTTGTTCAAAGGCCAATTCCTTGCGTGCCGTATAATGAATGTCTTCATGTGGATCCTTATTATAACTCGATAATCATCATAACTCCGACCTTTGTCACACTTTTACTCTATTTCACCTGATCTTCAAATCTCTACCATCTACAAGTGCCTGTATCGTACACTGAGGAATGCTTGGCATATACTGCAGCACTGACTAGGGAACTCCAAAGAATAAATCTCGATGCGCATAATGTCAGTATAGCCGCACAGTAACTTTCACTCCACTTTTTCGATCTCTAACAATCTCATTCTTCACCAAACTTACCCAAACTTTGGGTTTGCAGGCTTCGAGCTAGCCTTCACAGGGGCACCATGGATCAAGAAGGGATCACGAGGCATCGGATTCACAAGGAACGAGGAAATCATCCCGGTGGAGATGATTTTATACCATTGGGCCAAAAAGAGGTCCGCTTAGGATCTTTTATGTAATTTTTCTCTAATGTATACACTAAGAACCTCTAACAACATGTGATTATGCCCTAATGAGAATATAAATATGTTTCGATGGCCTTTTTGATTCAATTTTAACCCGAAAATAGGTTAAAACTGATGAAAATGGGGCGAAAGGTCAAACCGGGCGCCAAAAATGCTGAAAACGGTCCAAATTAGGAAAAAATTGGGAAGTAAGCTCAGGTGACCATCCACCCATGGACGGTTGACCGTCCCTAAAGGACAGTTGGCCGTCCTTGGGGGATGGTTGACGAGCCCAGTTACTAATTTCGCCTATTTTGACTGAAATTCAACTTTTCGAGTGTCCTACTTTGCTTCTGACTCGATTTTCTTACCAAAAGGCTATAAAAAAACACCTCTAGACTCACTTTCATCACACTAAACACAATGGAAGCTCTCAATTTGATCCTAAATCAATTCATAGCAAGGATGCGAGCGGAAGACAAAAAGGTGTTCGAGCGATTTGGTTTGACTTCGTGGTTCTCTTTCTCTTATGTGAAACTTGAAGACAAGCTTCTCAACTTTGTGATTCACTTCTGGGACCCCGAGCATCATGTATTCCTCTTCAACTGTGAAGAGGTATGAACTTTATTTGAAGAATTCTATGCTTTGATGAACGTCTCTGCTAGTGGCCCTTTCATATTTCCTACCATTCGTCGAGGTTGCTTCCAAACCTTCTCTTCTCTTTTTGAATTTTCACCTAGGGACGCTTCTTCATTCATTTATGACAACTCTATTGATCTTCTCAAACTGGCTTTGTCTTTTTTGAGGGAAGAGGGTAAATCACTGGCTTTTCATAGGCCTACCCAGTACACACTTGCCTTATGCATATTGGGTTGTTTCATTGTCTCAAATAGGACACCTTTCATACCCATTGAAATATATGAGCTTATTCTACCACTATCAGAATCACACAATCTTGTCCCTTTAGTGCTCGCTGAAACTCTGAATAGGCTTGACTATTTTCACTCACGCTCTTCTCTACACATTGAAGGTAGCCCCATTCTTCTACAGATGTGGTTAGTTGAAAAGCTCAAGTTGATTACTCCTCTTGATGGGCCTAAACACTTACCTCATAACTAATGTTCGCGAAAGCTTATGTCTCTTGAACGTCGCTCGATTCAGGACATGATCATCTTCTTCACTTCTCTATCCTGGAAAGATATTTAGTGGCATGTTGCTATTTGGGATTGCGGCGAAGAGTATGTACTACACACTTCTGGATGCCGTCAGGTGAAGCTGATGGGCTTAAGGCATACATCGTTCTACTGGGCTTCCCGCATGCTTTGCCAAATGGGCCATGTTCAAATAAACCTCCCTATCAAGGGGCATGTTCATGGGGTAGAGATGGCTACTCCTTCTTTGGTATCTTGGGCTATGAAGAAATGGGCTTCAGGCTTGTTTATGACTCAGGTAGGGAATCATAACGGGTCTTTTAGGCTTAATGAGGGGTATCGGGCTTGTCTTAAACATGACTTGGGTTCAAAAGTGCAGGCTATGAAGGATAAGGTTCAAAGCTTTATTTATGATTCTCCAGTTGCAACTCAATCAGCAGGTTCATCTCTCCCATCAGGTGCGTCACGAGATAGAACGGCTAAGAGAAAGAGGAGGAGTAAAGATGAAGCCCAAGCTCGCAGAGCGAGGAGGGCTTAGAGTAGACTAGAATTTTTTTTTTATCGGGCAATAAAATGGTTGAACTGTAAGAAACAATAATTATGAACACATATGGCATGTAATAAAACTTTCAAAAGATTTCTACCCTTTTATGGATGAATAAATATCAATTTTATTAAAATCTCAACGAATTTCCTTTAACAATTACAAATGAACCAAACTCTTGATGTTTTTACAAGAAATAGACCACACCCAAAGTAACTTTATGGGTTGCCTACGTATCCCCGTACTTGATGCACTCTCTTGCCATTTTTCTCTAACTCATTGTGATATTTGAGGAATCAAGTCTTCGTAGTTCATGAATCAAGTCGAAGAAGTCCACCTCTTTTTCAAATTTTTTTTTTATTTTTTTTATTTTTTATTTATTTTTTTTAAAATGTCCTAACTTTTGCCTAAGTAGCCTTTTCAGGTTTTCTACCTGGCGGGCTTTTTTTTTTTTATATGTGGTACTACTTCAATTAATCTAAATTGGTAGGTTGAGAGAATTCGTTCCCATCGATGTTTGAAATCTTCACTGCTCCACCTGACAGTATTTCTCTGATGATGTAAGGGCCCACCCATGTTGGCTTGAACTTTCCTCACGGGTCATGTATCGGTGCTCGAATCTCTTTTAGTACCAAATCCCCTTTCTTCAAACCTCGGTTTTTTACTTTCTTGCCAAACGCTTTGGTTATTCTTCTTTGATATCCTTGAATGTGATAAAGCGCTCTCAATCGCCTTTTATCTAGCAGAGCTAACTCTTCGTACTGGTTCCTTATCCATTCGACTTCTGCCAGTTGACTCTCCATAGCAATTCTGAGTGAGGGGACTTCTAATTCTATGGGTAATACCGCTTCCATTCCATACACAAGTGAAAAGGGGGTTGCCCCTGTTGAAGCTCTAATAGAAATACGATATCCCCACAGTGCCAATTGTAACTTCTCATGCCAATCATTATAAGTCTCGGTGGTCTTCTTCAGAATCTACTTGAGATTCTTATTTGTTGCTTCAACAGCCCCATTTGTCTGTTGTCTATAGGGAGATGAGCGATGATGCTTGATACTATACTTCTACAAGAGCTCTTCGGTTTCCTTTCGAAAATATTGTCCATTATCAGAGATGAACTCGTGGGGCACTCCATATCGGTAGATGATGTTATTCTGTATGAACTTCGCTACTTGTTTAGCATTCAATGTTTTGTATGACGCAGCCTCTACCCATTTGGTGAAATAATCTATAGCAACTAGGATATACTCATGTCCATTCGATGCTGCGGGGGTTACCTTGCCAATGATGTCAATACCCCATATTGCAAATGGCCATGGCGAAGACAAGGTAGTGAGAGGCATCGAGGGTTGATGCTTTCCATTTGCAAACACTTGACATTTATGACACTTCTTGACATGTAGATGACAATCCTTCTCCATGGTTGACTAATAATATCCTAATCTCAAAATCTTCTTAGCCAACATGTATCCATTCATATGTGGAGCCCCAGCCCCTTCATGCACCTCAAACACTATATTTTTCGCTTATTGTACATTGACACATAACAGATGCAACCCATCATATGATCTTCTGTACAACTTTCCCCCACACAAAATATACTGGCTAGCTAACCTCCTTATGGTCTTCCTATCTATGGACGACGCTTCTTTCGGGTACTCTCGTCTTTCTACTGAATGTCGTGATACCATGGCTTTCCATCATTCGGCTCTCCTTCTTGTATGAAACAACAATAAGCTGGCCTCTCCCCTGACTCGATGATGAGAGGAGTTATACCTTCATCTTTGGGGACATCTACCATGGGTGCTAGAGTAGCTAAGGCATCCGTAAATTTATTCTTTAACCTGGACAGGTAAAAAAAGTCAATTCGACAGAATTCTTTTACCAAGGTCTCTAAGTATTCATGGTAAAGTAACAGCTTATTATCCCGAGTCTTCCATTCTCCTCTAGTCTGACATATGATTAAGCCCAAATCCCCATATACTTCTAATTCTTCCACGCCCAATTCCAAGGCAGCTTCCAACGCTAGGATACAGGCTTCATATTCGGCTATATTATTAGTGGCATCGAACGATAACCTAACAGATAATGGTATTAGATTATCTTCCGGTGTGACTAATAATGCGCCTATTTCGCATCCTCTCTTATTATAAGCCCCATCTAAGAATGCTTTCCAAGGTTCCTTATTCACTTCCAAAATCTCTTCATCGGGGAAATGATACTCAGAAGGTTTTTCTGTTGACGACGAATACTATGCTAGAAACTCTTCCACCGCTCTCCCTTTCACTGACTTCTGCACCACATACTAGATGTTAAACTCTAATAGCAACAACAACCAACGGGCTATCCTATAGGATAACATCGGCTTCTTTAACAAGTATTTCAGAGGATCCATGCGACTAATGAGTTGCACTTGAAAGAGTGGCGAAGTTTTTGGATAACCCACACCAATGCCACACATGTCTTTTCTAATGCATCGTACTTAATCTCGTAGTCAGTCATCTTCTTACTTAAATAGTACACCGTGTTCTCCTTTCGGGATTCTGGTAGATATTTCAGTGGTGTGGTCTCTCTCTCCCTCTGGAGTCTTTTCTACTAGCTTTGCTTGGAAGCATCTTCGTAGTAGTGCTTCGACTGTGAGTTGGCATAATGTTGTGTGGTTCTCGAAATCTATCAGGAGACACTCTTTTATTGCGTGGTTGGCTATTCTTAACAGACTGGCTACTCAGGACAAGCTTCTTCGTTGGGGTGTTATCTCATCTATGTCATGTGTTTTCTGCAGGGCTGGTGGTGAAGACAGGAATCATCTCTTCTTTGCTTGTAGCTTTACTTCTCTTATTTGGAGAAAGGTGCTTCGGCTGTGTGGTTTCAGTAGAACCCCTAGATCCTGGGACAATGAGTTTCTTTGGGTTAGCTCTTGCAGAGGGAAATCTTTTGGTCCTACCATCAGGAGGATTGCTTGGGCTGCTACTATCTATCATATCTGGAGGCAGAGGAATGCTCGTATTCATGAAAATTTGTATATAAGTTCTGATAACATTTTTTCTTTAATTTGTAATGATGTGAGAAACAAAGTGTGTAGTTTTCAAAGTATTGTTGATAGCCCTAGTAATAGGTCTATGTGTGATAGGTGGGCCTTTCCTTGTAATCTCTTAAGGCATTAAGTGTTTTCTCTTTGGTTGCTTGTGCCCGGGCTGTGGGCTGTTATTGTTGTCTGTTCTGCCTTGGTTCTTTGGCTTTTTCTGTTGTTTTTTAGGCAGGTTTTCTCGTTTTTGTCCCTTTTTTAGGGGAGGTTTTGTCCGTTTTTCCGTAGGTTTTTGTGGCCTCGGTTTCGTTCTTTGTTCTTTTGGGCTTTGCCCTCTTTGGATCAATAAATTCTTAATTATCCAAAAATAAAAAATAAAAAATAAAAAATATATCGGTGGGTTGCTCAAGTATCTCTTTAATGGTTTCAAAGGCTTCTTGGCACGCGTTATTCCATTTCGTGGGCACATCCTTCTTAAGAAGCTTGAAGATAGGCTCACAAATCATGGTCAGCTGTGCTATGAATCAACTGATAAACTGAACTTTGCCTAAGAACCCTCGAATCTTTTTGTCAGTCTTTGGCGGCTGCATCTCCGTGATGGCTTTAATCTTTTCCGGGTCGACCTCTACCCTTTCTGTGTAATCATAAATCCCAACAATTTCCCCGCTGTTACTCCAAAGGCTCACTTTTGGGGATTCAGTCTCAAGTTATACTGCTTAATCCTCTGAAGGAACTTGCCTAGAGCCTCAAAATAACCTTATCAATTCATAGACTTCACGATCATATCATCCACATACACCTCGACTTCCTTGTGGATCATGTCATGTAACAAGGTGGTTACCATTCTCTGATATGTAGAACCGGCGTTCTTTAAGCCGAAGGGCATAACTCAATAACAGAAGGTCCCCCATTGAGTGATGAATGAATTTTTCTCCATATCTTGAGGGGCCATCTTTATCTGATTATAACCTGTGAACCCGTCCATGAAGGATAACAGAGCGTGACCAGCGACGCTATCTACCAGGATATCTATGTGTGGCAACGGGAAGTCATCTTTAGGGCACGCCTTGTTCAAATATCGAAAATCTACGCACATTCTAACCTTTCCATCTTTCTTAGGTACTAGTACAATGTTAGCTAACCACTCGGGGTATTCCACTACTTAGAGAAATCCAGCATTCATCTGTTTCACTACTTCATCCTTTATTTTGAGTGCCCACTCCGGTTTCATTCTCCTCAATTTCTGCTTAACCGGTTTAATCCCTAGGTTAGTAGGGATGAAATACTGTACTATGTCGGTGTCAATCCCTGGCATATCCTTGTACGACTATGCTAAAACTTCTATATTCTCTCTTAATAATCCTACCAATTTTTCCTGCTTTTGTGATGATAGAGTTGCCCCAATGTTAATTATCTTAGGCGATTCATCGGATCCTAAATTAATCGATATTAATTCATCCATATTAGGTCGAGCATGTTCCACTTCCCTTCGTTGTTCAAACTCAGGGGGAACTTCCTCTCTAGGATCTATGTTCATGCCATATATACTCATAGAAGAAAGAATAGACAAGCTGCAAATGAAAAGAATGAAGAAAAAGAATACTTTATTAATCATGAAGAAGAAAAATAACACAAGCTAAACTATCATTCACCTCCTAACAGAGGAGGGATGATTTTATTGAAAAGGAAAAACAAGAGTGCTATTCTACAACCCTATGGAAAGAAAGTATAGAAATCCTACAAGCTATCATCTGATGGGAGCGAATCTTCCACGACTGAGTCTTCAACTCGAGACTCATACTCAAGGATCCAATTGGTTAATGGATTGGTAGCATCTTCAATGAGGTGAATAGGATCGGGTTCATGAACATGCTCTTTGATGCAAGCGATCTCTTTGAACACCCTATAGCGACTTCATCGATATGGTCAGCCCAATCGAACTCTACATGTTCTTCATCCATGATGGTAGTTGGAGAGAGAAGTAGTGGTGTGTTGAAGAAGATTTCAAATTCGGGAATTCTAACTTTCTAATCTTTAAGGTAAATAGGCTCAGGGAACCCACAATAAGGAAAATCTTCCCCTTCTTTGACAAAAGCCCTATTCAAAGTGGGCCGGTAAGGTTTCAAAGTGAGGTTAGGGGCCCGTCCTTATTCTTTCGCCAACTGTCTTTCCCTTCTTTTTTGCATCATCTCTTTTCTGTCAGCTTCAGTACTTTGATAGCCCAATCCAAAAGGGTAAATTGCTAAGTGATATTCGATGAGACTAGGTGTGCCTTGATGACGACGACCTAAGCCCATTCCTGGAAAAAAAACCCATATCTTTCATAATCTGGCCCACTTGCATATTTCCATACGGACTGTAATCCAACACCATTTTCTCTTTACATCCTGGCTCAACCTCTACACACTGTATGTACTCAAAGCCTGTTAATGGTACCTCTTCAAATTCAGGCTTGATCTCAGAAATAGGTACACGGGTATGAGTGATTTCAGAATCTACCTTCAACGTCACCACTGAGTCTTTGTAGGGGAACTTGACTTTTTGATGGAGAGAGGAAGGCACAGCCCCAATTAGATGGATCCAAAGTCTACCAAGTAAGAGGTTGAAACAAGAAGGCACATCTAATATTTGGAAATCAACTTGGAACTCTACAGGCCCAATGACTAGAGGTAATGTGATCATGCCAATCACTTCCCTTCGAGTGTTATCATATGCTCTCACAGTTTGCCCTGATAGCCTGAATTCTAATGACTCGATGCCAAAGGAAATGCCAGTGCTGAGGGGACACACATTCAAAGTGGTCTCATTATCTATCAATACAGTAGGAATCCTTTTGCCCATGGTATCCATCGTGACATACAAGGCTTGCAGATGATGGGGTCCCTTCTTCGGAAGGTCTGATTCTGTGAAGGATATCGATTGCCCATGCTGAACTGGGCTGACCAAACCAACTAAATCTTTGGGTGAAATGTAGATGGGGATCTGAACTTGGTTAAGTAACCTGATTACGGTCTGCCTGTGTTTCTGTGAAGCCATTAAGAGCCCCCAGATAGTGATATTGGCTTGAGTCCGCTTTAGCTGTTTTAGTATCTCATCCTCTTCCTCTTGAACTTCAGCGCATTGGGGTCTCTCTAAATCTCCCAATGGATTATCAGATTCTAAGTGAGTAGGCTTGAAATGGCGACCTCCACTAGTGACATGGTTGACATCTTCCTCATCGTTGGCCCAAATATCTGCTATCTCTGCGGGCGTGTTCATTAAATCTTCCCAGTCTATAATGTTAACCTCACTTCCTGACCCATCATCTACAATAAATTCAGCAAAAGTCGACCTTGATCTGAAATGTTGGGTGACCCAAGGTTGCCTTGGATACACCGCTCGATAACTGACTTCTCCATGTATATCGATGATCTTGGCGATCGTGAAGGTTCTACTCTCAAAATGCTTTTTAAGGATAGCCTGGCTGGCTTCCACAGAAAGAATGAGGTTTGGATCTTCGAGTTCAACCTGTGTCACAGAAACATTTTTTTTAGATAAGTCAGGGATATCACCCCAACCAGAAGGGACAACAGGCTCTTCAAAAATGGGACTTTCAACTCTTGAGTAAATGACATAAAAATCGAACTTTCCGCTAGGTTCATCCAATAGGACTACTTCAGGATCTCCGGCCTCATATCTCTTTCGCAACTCTCGCTGGCTAGTCCCGGTCTTAGAGAAAGCTTTCTTGGAACTTGGCTTGAATGGGGTAATGGGTCCACATGCCTGACAAAGATAAGACATCTCAAATGTGGCAATAGGGATGAGAGGTGAGGATGGATGGGCTCACAGTGGCTATAAGGATTAGTATGGATGACATTGATGTTAGCTGGTGGGGGGGCTGTATGGGTAGGAAGTGGATTTTGAGTGACATTGGGTTGAGAAGGTGGGAAAATGTTCTTGTTGTCTATGAAGTCTTGGACTTCATGGCGAAAGCGGATGCAACGGTTGGTAGTATGGCCTTTGGACTGATGGAAATGGCAATATTCATTTTCATTGTAGTTATTGGATAATGGACTGGGCACGGGCCTGGGCTCTAAGAATTGGAGCAAGCCTCGAGCTTTTAATTTCTCAAAGACTCACTCCAATGGTATATAAAGCTCGGTGAATTTTCTGAATGGTTTATTTTCCAAGGAAAAGGGTTGGGTGAATGGGGCAGGCTGAGATATGGTGTTGACCTCAGTAGTCTTCCCATTGATGACAGGTCAGCGACTCTTGTAGGGTTCATCAGTTCTAAGGCCCCATTGGCTAGGGCGTCCTCTAGTTGGGTACCAGCAGCAACCAAAGCTCGAAAATTGGGAAGGTATTGGGAGAACAGGTGTTTATGATAAACCGGAAGCAAGTTCTCCACCACCAAACGGATTTACTCTTCTTTCTCAGGTCAGTTAGGCATTTTAGAAGCCTTGCCTCTCCAACGGGTGATGAATGCTGAGAAAGTTTCCCTAGGTTCCTGTTTAGTAGTCTCCAAATCCCTCCTAGTGACATCAACCTCCGTGTTGTACCTGTACTGATTACTGAACTCGATGCATACATCTTCCCAGGTCTTCATTCTAGATTCATGTAGTGACAGAAACCACTTCAGAGCAGATCCTGCCAGTGTCTTATGGAACATTTGAGCTAATAGGTTATCGTTAGCCCCTCGAGGGTGCATGGCCCTCACATACATCTTCAAATGGGTTTTAGGACAACCCATCCCATCAAACTTCTCCAACTCAGGCATCCTAAAATGAGTGGGTATACGGGCCTTAGGGAATAGAGATAATGAAGACATATCTACCGAGTCATCAGATTTTCTGATACCTCTCAAGGCTTTTTCCAGGGCTTCCACCTTACTACTCAACAATGTGGGCTTAGCAGAGAAGAAGGCAGGGGTCTTGTATTTAGGCTTCTTATCCAAATCAATGGGCTGAAGAAATTCTGAACCAGACCTGGTGGGCTCAGCAACTACCTTAGGCTTAAGGAAACACTCATTCTCATCAACATTATCAAACAGGGTATTAGTACGGGCTCGCACCTTATCCTCATCTCCTTTCTGATGGACCAATTCTTGGACTGCTCTTAAGAGTGCATCGATCTTCTCATCAACTGTCTTAGTCTTAGTAATGGCAGGGGTATGATCCTCGTGACTAGACATCTCTGAATCAACGGATGAACCTTTCAAGCTAATTAATCGACCACTAGAATCACGACGCTAAACCAGAATGCTGGGAAAGGAAAATGGGAAAAGATTCGAATCAATTGAGAGCTTCCAATAGAAAAAGGATGAAAAGGACAACAAACTC
>JAESVK010001327.1:12981-67122 GCA_017140935.1 Hamamelis virginiana | reverse complement strand
TTGCATGTAAAGGACCTAAATCATCATCTACATTGACATCTGGGACAGTTGCACCCAAAGCAAAGCCAGCTGCACTACGGTTTTTAACAAAACCATCAACACCCCTTGATTTATCAAAACTAGCATCACCCCTAGGTTTTTCAAAACCAGCATCACCCATTCGATTAACAAAATCCGCTCCATCACGAGCATCATTAGAAACACAGGGAAGGGATGCATGCGATGCATGCACATCATGCAGAACCGAGACCTTAGCTGGAAAAGAAGGACGTACAGCTGGGAGAGAAGGAAAAGCCTCATCAGTGACTCGGAATGCAGCTGCAGCTTGCTTACCATGCTCACCATGAGTTGCAGCAACATCACTAGAACGAGGGCCATGTGCTTCAAGCTTTCCTTGAGCAGCAGTAGATACACGGGGATAGGTTGGATGCGATGCATGCAAAGCATGCACATCTTGCAGTGAAGGAACACTAGAACAATTTTTTACTCCTTTAAAAACCTCACCATCAGACCCTTTAGGGGAACCATGCACGGTTATAAGAGTTGCATGTGAACATGCTTGCAGGGATTCAACTTGACCACAGGAAGCAGCCACTCCCTCACGGATAAGACCTACTTTCTTAGCATTTTGTGAAGGTAATAAAAAATCAATATTTTGACCCTCAGCAACAAGTGGCAAATTTAAACAATTATTAAATAAAACATTATCAAATGACTATTTTTATCATGTAAACTTGTGTTTAATTACTGTTAATGATAAAGTCCTTGGATGGTATGATAGAAAGTTATATCTCAAGTGTTGAGATAAAGAGACTTATAACTTTCAAGTACATATATTCTAGACTTGTTCCTAATCATAGGTTTATATACTTGGACGAATATAAACCGTTAAGATTAGCACATGTTATACTAGCTCCAATGAAAGATGGTAAGTCTCAAGCCATCTGTGTAGAGACACTATAGTAAACCTGTGGGTGCTTGTTAGAGAACAAGTACACTGAACGTGACCAATATGAGTACAGCTTATGGAATTCTATTTATATGTCAAAAGCTGCTCATGTGTATAGTCACACTTGTAATCCTTAGACTTGAGACACCACTAGTTGTCTTATGCATGAATTACTAGAGTTTAATAGTATCTCGTACACCCTTAACCATAAAGATGTAATCGATACTTATTGGCTCTAGTGAGTATGTATGAAGATAGGTGAGTGTGCAATAGGGGATCACCACCCTTAATATGAAAGGGCGGAATGTCATAGTTAATTCACAAATAGTATCTCAATGAAGTCTTTGGCCAAAGCAGAAAGTAACAAAAGAAAAGTGTTTTCAAGGGTTTACCTAATTGAGATTATATTTTGATGAATCAGTAACACATGATTAAGTTAGGGTTTGACATGAATCCATACCCGACTAACTTAATCATGACATTGTTTGGTGAAGGATTATCGATTACACGGAGGGTTCATTTATGCAGATATATTCACCCATACCTTGGGTACGTCATGATATGTTGCTAGACGTCACTCATGATTATTGAAGGCCTAATGATAAGTTTATCATTGAGGGAAAAATTGGAATCGTTTCAATCGAACCAAAAATAGAAAGTTTCTATTTTTGGAGACATTGAGATGTCCCCTACAATTTCTAGGTTAGGATGAACCCAATGGGTCACACACATAAAGGTATAAGTGAGTCTCTTGAATTTAAAAGAAGGGAACTTTCTATTTTATAACTAGTGGGTCCTTGTTATTAATAGTTAATAACTAAAGGGGCTAAGTTATAAATAAAGAGAGTTAATTAGAAACCCTAGTGGTTTTCTATATAAACACATGGATGAGTAGTCTAGCTAGCACAAGCAACCACTCATCACATTAAAAGGAGGCAAGAAATTTAGAGGAGCTAACCCCTTGGCCGTGAGCTCTCTCACTCTCCCCTAGCCGTGTGCTTCCCTTTCCCTCTCTAGTTTGCTTCTCTTGCAAAGTGTTGTAAAGTTGCAAAGGTTCAAGAGGTGTTGTACTTGTGTGGACTTCATTAGAGGCTCCCATACATTTTGGGGCTTGACGGATCGTAGGGAATCGCATCACAAAGAAGATACAAGTAAGTTTAATTTATTGTTTTTAAATTAAAGTTGATTCAATTCATCGTTTGAGAACATCTTGTGGATGAATGCCAAGAAAAATTTTAATTTTCACGTTCCGTTGCGCTTTCTTGACGGCATTCTTTCAGTGGTATCAGAGCCAACTCAAACCATGATTCAAATCTTGATTGCCAATTGTATGGCATATATATATTAAATTTGTTTTAATCGATTTGGGATTTAAGAAAACCCACAATGACGAGTTTCGGCCCTAGGGTTCTTCAACCCTCTTTGTTTTGTTTTAATTTTGCTAATCAAGGTTTAAGAAACCCTAGCTATGGATGGGTTGTATGGGGCTGCAACTAGGGTTCTTGAACCCTTATCAGTTACGGTAACTAGGGTTTAGAAACCCTAGTATTGGCGGCTACACTATGTAGTTGTTTTTAGGGTTTAAAAACCCTAATGTAATTTCGGCATCAAGGGGTTTAAAACCCTAGCATGTTATGACCTAAGATGTTTTCTTCACCCTTGTAGGATTCAGCGATCATGGGTTTGAAACCCTAGTGTGGCGGCTTGAGCTTGAATGGAGGCACATTAGGGTTTTGTGAAACCCTAATATTGGTTCTTTAGGAATCTTGAAAAACCCTAATGTGATTAGTTTATTTTTGTGTCTTCTTGCCTTTTTAATATATGCTATTAATTAGGTTATTAGTGAGTTGATTAATATGTTTAATTGATGATAAAGTGGCTGGATTCTTGATGATCAAGAAAGTCTTTGATGATCAAGAAAGTTTCCTATTTTATAAAGATTCAATTTGATCACTTTCTTGATTTATCAAGATTGTGTAAATTGGGATTTTTAAATTTGGAAACCCTAAAATTGATGAGCCCAATTGGGATTTATTGAAACCCTAATTTGTGATTTGATTATTTATGATTTAGAATCTTGGAATAATCAAAGTCACAAAACCCTAACCCTAAATCCTCATAGCTATTCACGACCACACTAGGGTTTGTAACCCTAGTGTGTCACGGCCACTAGTTGACTTGTGTTTTATTTTTGTTGTCTTCACATATGTTTATTAAATGTTTTTATATGATTATAAATTGTTTTATAACATTTTGGAAATACAAAAGGTGAAGAAATAAAAGTAAATATGAAATTGGATTTTGGAAACCCTAATTGCCATGTTGAGGATTTTGTTTTTAAACACTTGGTGTTTTAGCTTTTTAATTCGATTAAATTGCAATGGGGTCATCTACATTGATATATTGATGTGTCCTAAGTGTTAGTACATGAAAATATATTGATTTAATATGATTTATAATTTTTATAAAATCAAAACAGTGTGCTGTTTTTCTGGACAACAACTAATACTAAGTTGTAAAATCATTAAAAATAGTTTCTAATGGTTTTGACAACAAGCCAATTATCAACTTCACTAATATAAGGTCTTAACTAAATATAGGAAGAGTTCCCATGATTTATTTTGACCTTTGATAGCCGTACTAAGTATTTTGCGATTGATACTCTTTTTTTTGGGATAATTAATGCGATTGATACTCAAATATGTCTAAGATTAGAGTTACAGTTGCTAAACGCTTTAAAGTGATCAAACGTTGGAATCACTTAACGAGACTTGTACCATTGGAAAGAACACTGAAAATCCTAGTGAACGAAAGTGTTCTCACATTTAAAAGGTTGTTTTAAATGAGGCAAATAATTATTGCAAAACAGGGGCTGATTCTTGGTGTTTTAGAGAAAATACTAAAGTAAAGTGTTACTTGATTTTTAATGCTATTAAAATTGGATTCTATTTTCATAAGATGATAAATAGAATAAGACATGTTTTTAATATATGCCATTGCCATTTATTACTTGTTACTTTGTTGCTTTATTTTATGCAATTGGATTGTATAAATTAAATATGGAAGATTATGGACTTAAAGACTAATTAAAATTTAGGTGATTGGCCGCATGCGATGTGTATCTTTTATGGGTTGTAATTTAAAGTATTTTAAATTATTGATGATGTAATTTTAATTAAGGCTTGCATGCCTTCTCCCCTCTTTCTGTATGTATCCCCTATATCCTTTATACTTTTTCTTTATTTATGTAAATGTACATCAAAGATCGAGAAGGTACGTGGTGGACCCAAGGATGCATAGAGCAGTGGGAGGATAAAGAGAAGACTTTTTGAAGATCTTTTTTCTTTATGTAATTGTTACAAGTTAAAATTGCGATCACAACACCCACATTAGACCTAGGGCTCAACTATTGGCTCTAGTTGGGCCCAACCCTAAAAGTCCATAATCTTTCCATTTGGCCCATATATATGTTAGATGTATGTTCTAGGGGCCCATTAATCAAATAATTATATGCTTTGATGATAGTGTCCCGTTCCTTTTGGATAATGGGAGTATCATTAAAGTACTAATAATAAAGAATGGTTAATATGTGTGTGTGTGTGTGTGTGTGTGTGTGTGTGTGTGTGATGTATGTTTGTAAGCTGATGAGACCCTAAAATCCCTCATTTTCAAAATTAAATTGTAAGGAAGAGGCATATGATTACTTTATCCTAGCCTCCCACCATTGGTAGGTGGATTTTTATGGTGGATGTGTTTGGCTGTAGATATGTGGGAACACATTCATTCTGAGGGTTCATACTATCTTATTACATATAGGATATCACAAGGTGTGAAAATGATGCATCCCAAGAAACTATTATGTGAGGCGTGCATCATTCAATTGACCATACTTGTGTGAATGGTGGGTGTGATTTAACTAAAGTACACTAACCAAGAAACTATTATGTGGGGTTACTATATTTTAGAGGCTAAATGAAGATTGTAACTTGCTTAGTGAAGCATTGGATAAAGAGTTATCCACCCCGTTGGGTTAGTGGTCCAAAAAACTATTATGTGAGGTCCATTAGTTCAAATGGGACCCCAATCCCCATTAAAAATTCAAATTTTGAATTCTCGAATCCTATAAAGGGTGTATGAGATTTGATAAAATAGTGGGAGACACCATAAAACTAAAGACCAAGTTATTATAGTTTAATGAAATATATTAATCTGATACTTATTTTTGTAGATATCATGGTTATACTCAAACAAATATCCGAAAATGAATTTGACTATTGTTTGACTGAATCTTGTAACAATGAGCGGTCAAAAGAATTATGAATCATTCATAGTTCAGGATATTATATATCGGTTAGCTCTCCTTGGGTATTGTATACCGAGGCTAGTTCTCATATATGTAACAATATTAGAGAACTTAGAGGAAGCAGACAATTAAGTCGAGATCAAGTCTCCCTTCGAGTTGGAAATGGAGCAAACATTGCTGCATTAGCTGTTGGGACTTGTGACTTAATTTTACTATCTGGACATGTTATGAAATTAGAGGACTGTTTATTTATGCCAGGAATAGTTAGGAACATTGTTTCGGTTTCATCCTTAACACGTTCTGGCTATAGATTTGTTTTCAATAGGAATGGTTGTACTATTTCTATTGGGAATAAATCACTTGGTTCTAACATATATCTAAACGGTCTATATTTCTTGAACATGGATGGTAGTGTAAACTATTTAGAGAATAATCATAATGCTGAAAGGCATAAAAGACCTCGTGATGAAAAAGACTCAACCTATGTATGGCATTTGAGATTAGGTCATATTAGTGAGGAAATGATCAACAAGTTAGGTAAGGATGGGTAACTGGGCTCATATGTACTTGTGCCCTTGCCTACTTGTGAACCTTGTCTCATGGGTAAGATGACCAAATCTCCTTTTATTGGTCACAGTGAGAGGGTAGGAGGCATACTAGGATTAATACATTCTGATATATGTGGACCTTTAAATAAGGTTGCCAAGGGTGGTTTCACCTACTTCATTATCTTTACCGATGATCACTCATGGTTAGGGATTGTGTATCTTATGAAACACAAGTCTGAATCTTTTGAAAAGTTTGAAGAGTTCAGAGCTGAAGTAGAGAAACAAACTGGCAAAAGTATTAAAGCTCTTCAATCAGATCGAGGAGGAGAATACTTAACCACTGAGTTTTTGGATCATCTTACTGAGGCTGGCATATTATCGCAAGGACTCCTCCTGGTACACCTCAGCTTAATGGTGTATCTGAAAGGAGAAATCATACTTTGATGGACATGGTACGATCGATGCTGTGTTATACTGATATGCCAATATCCTTTTAGGGATATGCATTGGAGATAGCCGCTTACTTGTTGAACAGGTTCCTTCCAAGTCTGTCCCTAAAACACCATATGGGGTTCTGTTGCATACGTTAAGAACCAAAATGCAACCAAATTGGAAGCAAGGTCGAACAAATGTAGATTTGTGGGGTATCCAAAAGAGTCTTTGAGATACTACTTCTATCACACTAGTGAAGAGAAAGTTTTCGTTAGTAAGTTTGCCATCTTTCTCGAAATTACTAGTGAAGGCCTAATGATAAGTGTTATCATTGAGGGCAAAATTGGAATCGTTCCAATCGAACCAAAAATAGAAAGTTTCTATTTTGGGAGACATTGAGATGTCCCCTACCACTACTAGGTTAGGATGAATCCAATGGGTCACACACATAAGGGTATAAGTGAGTCTCTTGAATTTAAAAGTGGTGAACTTTCTATTTTATAACTAGTGGGTCCTTATTATTACAAGGTAATAAATAAAGGGGCTAAGTTATAAATAAAGAGAGTTAATTAGAAACCCTAGTGGTTTTCTATATAAACACATGGATGAGTAGTCTAGCTAGCACAAGCAACCACTCATCACATTAAGAGGAGGCACGAAATTTAGAGGAGAGCACCCCTTGGCCGTGAGCTCTCTCACTCTGCCCTAGTCGTGTGCTTGCCTCTCCTTCTTTAGTTTGCTTCTCTTGCAATTTTTTTTTTAATAATTAAGAATATATTACCAAAAAACAAGATATTACAATGAGGATCAAACCAAGAGCTCAACCAAAAAGGAAGAGCAAACCAACAACCAAAACCCAAACCACAAGGGAAAAAGCTAACAACACTAAGCCTGGCTAAAAATAAACAAAAAGAGTCTAGGCAAAACACAAACACAAAGGAAAATCAAGACTTTCCCCTAGCATTTTTAAGGATATGAACTTTCTCTTTAAGCTTCTTTCTAAGGGAATCTCTTGACAAAGGGGCACTATCAGAAATATCCTCGTCAGCACCATCAAGAATGCTGTACATATTGCTCACAACGCTCAGCTTACAACCCATTTTTCTGCATTTTAGTTCTTGTGAGCTGCTGCAGTTTTTGGCTCTCCTCCATAGCTGTGTTAGGTCCCGTGTTTTTGCAGTAGCTTCAGTGGCTACAGTCCCTTGCTTTTGTTTCTCGGTATTGCAAATCCAGTAGAGGTTGAAGATGGGGCTGTTTTTTATTATTTCTTGGGTTTCTTTTATTTCGGGTTTATATGTCTCCCAACCAACACTTGGCTCCTGCTGCTCTTTATTATTCTTATTTTCTTTTAGCATGATTCAGGTTGGGGAGGTTGTGGCTGCTGATAGGTTTTGCATCCACAGTGTCGGCCATGGTGGGGTTGTGCTTGAGCCCGCTTTTTTATTCTTTTAGTGGTAATCCATTTGGACCTTCAATTTATTTTGGGTGGGATTCCATTTGGCATGGTGGGGCGCGGTCCCTGGTTCTTTTTTCACGTGATCTATTTGTTCTATCATGGATCAGTGTGTTACTCTTCTTCCCGTGGTGCCTTCTCAATTCCATGGTGTACTGTATTTCTCGGGCTTTGGTTGAGTGAGCATTGGTGGGCTTGTTTTCTATTAATTATTATTTTAATAATTATTTTTAGGAAGGATGCTTGGGTATTGGGAAAGAACAAACAGTGAACGCTGCTGCCCCACAGTTCTAAGTTGGATGTGCTCTGATGCTTTGGGTGTTCTTGAGTGGATTTGCTCCCAGCAGTTCTTGGCTCGTGCTATCTTCCATCTTTGCGGACCGTGGTCCTCTAGCACCAACTGTGGGAGTCTTGCTCCTTTTTGCAGATTTAGGTCCGCTGGGACCATCTTCGTTGCGAGTAACACGCGGTATGCCACAGATCTGCTGGTTTTAAAGAGGGTACTCTCTCCCATTGTTGGTCTTGCTATACACCTTGGTTTCCATGGATGGTGATGCGCTAGCTTCAATTGTTGGCGTGCTGATCTAGGGTTCGGTTTAGGTTTATGTTCTTTAATGCAGCAATCGTGGTGGTTCTGGGTAGCCAGAACTGGGGTGTGCCTTGCATGGTGTTCTGTTGCAACTTGGTTCAGTTGCTTGGAGTGGGGTTGGTTTTCATGTTCCACGTAGTTCTATTGGCACATCATTGGGCGTGGTTATTATTGTGATGCCAGCTCTCCTGGTTTGTTGCTTCTTTTCTAGTGTGGATTTGTCAGCTGGTTCTTTTGGTTGCAGTTTTGTATTGTGCTGCGACTGTCGCATGGGTTCGCAAGGCTTGCTGGGCTGAATATGGGTTAACTTTTTGGTTTTGCATTCTCATGGGTTTATCTCATTTTACTTTGCATATTGGGGTTTGTAGTTTTTCTAGAATGAGATTACAGGACAAGTTGAAAGACTTTATTATTGTAAGAAGGAAGGGTGTTGACATTCCTTAGCATTTGTTTTTCCTTTCCCTTAGCCTCTTGGGTTGTAAGAGGTTTCTTTTGTGAGTTAGGGTGGTTGGTTAGCCTTATGGGTTTTTAAGCTTCGGCTTGTCGCTAGGATGGCTCTTGCGCTGTAATTCTTTTTTGGTATATATATTTCTTAATTATCCAAAAAAAAAAAAAAAAAAAAACCTTTACACTTCTCACATCGAGAGGGTTTCCAAGGAAGCTCAATCCCAACCTCCACAAATTCTCCGTTACCAACCCTCAAGTTCAAGAATTTAGGAATATCTTTACTGGCATCAATCTCAATACACACTCGAGTAAAATTTGCTCTACTTCCATTGGCAGTATGCGTGTCCATGAAGAGTGGGCACCCGAGAATGCTGCCCATAAATTCCATGCCCTTAGGAGACTGTAAAATAAGAGGGACAAAATAACTTAACCCAAACAGGGATACTAGAGAAACAGGATTTCTTCAACTCCATTCCCGGTTGCCAATGTTTGAGGACCATATATTTTCCAGCAATATAGTAAGGTCCTTCATTCAAAATCCTATCAAGAGCTTCTGAATTTTTGGCCTTAAAAAGGAAAAAACCAGAATCAAATTTCAGAACTTCAGTGACATCCTCTCCCCAAACCCGAGTAGCCCAACTACTAACCAGTGAGTAAGGGAGGTTCTTGTCGAGGACATACCCTAAAACAGATAAATTCCACAACTTCTGACCTTCAGCAAGAACTAGATCAGGCACTTCATAAAAGTCATCCATAATCTGCCCTGAGTCCATTTTAGAAAGTTTAAGCAGATTAGCTTGACTAGCAGGATTGTTAATAAGACTATTCCATGGTTGACAATGGAGCTGGCTGGATAATCCTATCATTGGCACGAGCATGAGGACGAGTCTCAAGAGGAGGAAAGTCAGCACCCGAACCAAACTGAGGCAGCCCACTTCTATGTTTACCAACATGCTTAGCACTGGACCGAGGGTTGGAACCTGTCTTGGCCTCTAAACCAATACCAACACTAACTACAGCTGGGAGGGGATCAGAAGCTTCTACATCAAGATTTGAAGATCCATTCGCAGACCCACAAAATCCAACCTCAACAAAACTATCTGCACTACATGGTTTAAAAAAATCAGCATTACCTCGTGGTTTAACAAAACCATCAACAACACGAGGATTAACAAAACCAACATTATCACGTGAAGGAGGTTGCAGAGCTGCATGTAAATCAATATTATTGATTGTAGCAATATCTACACAGGAGTGGGATGCATGAGCTTCAAGCTTACCAGGTGCACCACTAGAGTCATAGGAACGGGTTGCATGCGTTGCATGCGCATCGTGCAAAAACGAGGCTCTAGCTAAAGGAAAAGGATGCGTAGCTGGGAGAGTAGGTAATGCCAAATTACTGACATGGTCAGCAGCTGTAATAAATGTATCCTTGGTCCTGGAACTAAGGTCAACACCTTTACATTGGGATATAAACCCATGCCTCACATCAGTTGAACAAGCATCACCCAACCTCTCAGTCCCATCATTAGGTAGTAACCCATGCTTATCACCATCACGAGACTCTAGGGGGGGCAGACCACCCCCATGCTCTGTACAAGTATAGAGGGACAAGCTGGATTGATCAGCTCGAGAAAGAGACGTGGAGCCTACACAAGAAGAAAAGGTGACAACACTTTTCACACCAGATGGGGACGAGATCCCCTGCTTGCTAATCCCATCGTCCCTACAGCCAGAGCCCAAATCAGTCTGCAACTCTTCAACATGTACAAGAGAATCTGCGGCATCCTCCAAGACGTCTTCACAAATACTGCCTCTACACAAGGAACAGTCCTCTTGGCTACCACAATAACAAGAAGATCCACTGCTATCACCATCATCTTGCACAGTATCACTATGCACGTCAGCCTCATTGCTTTCTCCCACACTAACAGAAGTTGGGCCACTAGAGTTCACAATGGATTCAAGATTATCTAGTTCTTCACAGCCAAGTAGAGCTTGGCCTCTCCTAGCAAGTAAGACAACAAGCCCTCATTTGACAACAATGCATTCCTTCAAGTCTTCCCTATTACGAATCTTGTCTAAAAGCACAGAAACAATTTCTTTCTCACTCCAGTCGTTAAACTGCATAATATGGAGAACATGTCTGACCTCTGGAGGATCAATGACAACCTGGTTTCTCTTAGAACTACCAGCAGTAGCTTCAACCGGAGCAATCTCATGAAAGGCTTTAAGGGACATTTTAGAGCCAATCCTAGAACCAGAATTCTTACCCATCAAAACAAGGAACGAACAGGATCAAAGAAATAAAATAAAAGAAATTAAAGAACAAAACCAACCAAAACAAAGATCATAAACGACCAAAACAAAGGAACAAAGATGAAACAGATCTATATCATGAGAAAGGGGAAGGAATCGATCACCCTACCCCAGAGCTTCTCTCTCTAGAAATCATTTCTGACGTTTGTATTCTCTTGCAAATTGTTGTAAAGTTGCAAACGTTCAAGAGATCTTGTACTTGTGTGGACTTCATTGGAGGCTCCCATACACTTTGGGGCTCGACGGATCGTAGGGAATCGCATCGCAAAGAAGATACGAGTAAGTTTAATTTATTGTTTTTAAATTAAAGTTTGAGAACATCTTGTGGATGAATGTCAAGAAAAATTTTAATTTTCACGTTTCTTTGCGCTTTCTTGATGGCATTCTTTCAAATATCGCGTAGATATGAGCTTCCAGCACATGATCAACCACCAAAACCCAAATTTACTCTAACCCAACCTCAAATCTCACAATGGGATCTTAGATCCACACCAAATGGACTTCAAAAACACTAGATCAAGTCCTGTAATAAAGATCCAACGGTTCGATCTCAAGACCCACAAAGTTTTTGGCGTAAAACCCATATCAACCCATAAACATTACACATTACACCAAACCTTCCCAAATCCCTTAACGAAGCCATAACTCTAAACCTAATAAACAATCAAACACCATGGAATCCTCCTATAACCAAAATCATACCCATATTCCTCCATAAATCCATAAAACCACCGAAAAGGGGTTTGATGAACAAAAGGAAAAGGGAATGAAATAAGATAGACAAGAGAAGAAGCTTACTTTTATCGACGACGATGTGAAATCCGGCGAACTCTGGTGCCCTCTATCCCTTCTTTGCTCTCTTAGGTCACTCTCATTCGCTTTCTTGAAAATGAGAAGAAAAAAAGGATAGGGGTGGTTTTAAGACAAGGGGACATGTTGGGAATTTTACAAATATATATATATTTTTTTCGAAATAATATAAATCTTTTTTTGAAACACATAAAATAATGAAATAAAAACTTGAGTTTTCATAGGAATGCTAAGGTTAGGTACTTTCATCAGGTTATCTCAATTACAACTATTTGCATAGTATATTTTGAAAAACCGACTCTTGGATTTGATACCCCTCTTATGTCTGTCATGTCTGCCAAAATCACAGTGATCCAACGGTCAGGTTTTTAAAATTACTAGTGTAAAAAATTGTGACTTTTTGGTTCTTCAAAATGTATCATTTTTTCACCGCCTGTTTTTTATGAATAGACCGTTGGATCACTGCGATTTTTGGCAGACATAACATACATAAAAGAGATATCAAATCTAACGGTTGGTTTTTCAAAACATTATGTGCAAATAGTTGTAATTGAGGTGACTTGCATCTAGGGATGGCAATGGGGCGGGGTGGGTTTTCCACTCCCCCATCTCCATCCCCGCTTATAAAATTACTCCCCATTCCCGTCCTGTACCCCGGCAGGGAATATAATTCTATCATCGTCCCCGTCCCCGTCCCCGTCCCTGCCACGCCATTTCAATAACAAATTTAAAATATAATGCACTAAATGTTATTTCGAGAGGGTTCGAACCCGTTACCTCCACTAAAAAAGCTTGTATTTTAAGAGTTTAAATCACTAAATTGCACATTGATTGTAATATACTTTTTAAATAAATAATTTTTCAACGACTCTTGATTGTAATATACTTTTAAAATAAATAATCTTTCAATGACTCCCTTAAATGGATCCACTTGAAAAAGCAATCGTTAGATTATATATTTTAAAAATTAATCGTTGGATGAGATATTTCGCTTATAGACATGATGCATGCCCAAAATCACATTGATCCAATGGCTAATTTTTCAAAATAAGGATTATGAATTATAAAAAATTGTACCAATTTTCGATAGTTTTTTATTCTTCATCTCAAAAATATGAATTTTTTTTTTAATTAATTGTTTGATTAATGTGATTTTTTGTATATATAATGTGTCATGTGTGCACACATAGAATTTAATCCAATCGTTAGTTTTTCAAAATACCTATTCCTTTTTTTTTTGGATAATTAAAAAATAAAAAAAAATAAAAAAAATAAAAAATACCTATTCTATATTGGTTTTACAAACCATATGTCAAACTATGGATCATTGTTATTAAACCCGGACCGGACCGGCCGGTTGGACCGGTTGGACTGGGAACCGGTCCCCTCTCCGGCTGGTTCAACCCACAAAAACCCGTTTTTCAAATAAACCAGTCAACCCAGCGGTTCAACTGGTCAAACCGGTCAAAAAACCGGTTAAAAAACCGGTCAACCCGGTTTTTTTTTTTTTTTTTTAAATAATTTTTTAATTTTTTTTAAGGTGCTAAAATGACTAAGATAGTTCCAATAATTGTAATGACTGCACATAAATTCAAATATATGAATTGATTGTACAAACATTTAAAAAAAATTATATTTTGAATCATTTATAGCTTTTATTCTAATAAATAAATAAATAAATAATATATTTATGACGTCACGGTTCAACCCGGCGGTTCAACCGGTTGAACCTTAACCCGGTAACTTTTCCGGTTCGATGAACGGTCCGGTTTTTAAAACAATGCTATGGAGAAGGTGGTGTGCGTAGGACCAATAGTAGAAATTAATTTGATAAATTGACCATTGGATTAAATACAGTTGTTATAAATTTCATGTTTGCAAAAAATCATAGTGATCTAACGGTTAGTTTATGCAAATGTTCATGAAAAATTATAATAATTTAATTCTTCAAAAGGTTTAAATTTTTATCCATATAGTTTTTTTTTGCTTTAAATAACCGTTGGATCATTTTGATTTTTGGTGAGTATGTAATTTATAATAAGTACATCTAATCCAACGGTCAGTTTTTCAATATCTATATTTTGTTTTGTTTTGTTTTTTTTTTGGATAATTATATATTTTGTTTTTCCCTATAGAAAGACTATAGACGTCACCTTACATATAAACGAACATAGTTGTGTAAAGTACAATTTATAACAACATTATTCCTATTATCCTGAACAAAGATAAAGCTTGAATAATAGAAAAGAAAGAGAGAGTTAACAAATGCAACACTATAAGGGAGACTTGACTTATTATATAAGAAATATATAAGAATGGTTAATAAATGTTAGATTGTTAGTGAGATCACCGAGATGGAAGAAAATCAAGTAACCAATATTATTAAAAAATAGTTTAAAATGTTAAAATTGATGGGAGGGACATAAAAGTTAGGAGGTCATTAATAATTTAAATTATATTATATATTATATATAATAGAATATAAATAGGGTCACGTTCCCCTTACACCCTATTTTGACACCTATGTTTACACATCGTTTTCAAAACACTACCTATGATAAATATTTTGACGAACCGACCGTTGAATTCAATACATTTCTTATGCATATCATGTATACTAAAAATCATAGTGATCCAACGGTTAGATTTTAATAAATGTCACTCTAAAAAACTGTTAAGTTTTTAATTAATAAAAAAATAATAGTTCTTCAAAATGATATTTTTCAAAAACTAACCGTTGGATCACTCATATTTTTTTCATACATGACAAATATAAGATAAATATCTAATATAACGGCCGGTTTCTCAAAATATTCAACCTACAATGGTATTTGAAAATAAAGTATAAATATAGGTGTCAAAATAGGGTGTAAGGGAAACATGACCCATATATAAAATATTATTTATGTATCATATCAAATTATATGTTTTAAATATAAAATTTATATCAAATTAATGTTGTTCATTCATTGCCCTAAAATTATGGGGAAATGGGGAATCATAAAATAAAGAAGGGCTCTGGAATTCAAAAAGCGGCAAATCTGATATGGGACTGGATATGTTGAGGAGTCCAAAGTCCAAGAGTCCAGACTGTCAGTCGCTTCAATCTCCACCAATTGAAAAAACTTTACGCCAATCAAGCATTTAAACGTTGAAATTATTATAAAGTAGGTTCCGTTTTAAGTGAGCAGTTTCTAGGGCTTACTAATTAGCTCAGGGAATATTTCTCTTCTCTGTGTGGCTATGGGGGCTCCTCTCTGAAAAGTCCATCATTTTTCATTTTTTCACTCATTGCATTTGCCAATTTCCATGTGTGCATGGCTTTTTTAATTTTTATTTCAAATAAAATAAAAGGGTATTAGTGATTTGACTCAGTTTATTTGAAGGTAATAAGTTCACGATCTGAAACTGGGACCATTAAGGAATTTTAAGGTGACAAATTAGGATAAGTCTTTTAATAATTAAAATATGCTTCAGTTTTAAATTTTCACAATCATTAGTGTTGTTGGTGGCCCATTTTATATAGTTGCCCAATTCAAATAATATATAAATAATTAAATATATATAAATAAGCAGGTAATTCATTTTTCATGGTGCAGATTTATAGAAACTTCACACACGCAATCGGATTTGAATGAGTATGCTCAAATTAATTATAATTCATAAATTTAGGACAACTTGAATGTGAAATTACATACCATTAAGTTAATAAGACATTAACAAATTTAGGACAACTTGAACCCGCATGCTTACTCAAATAGCACTAATTAAATTCACCCCACTTATTCAAAATTTCCGAGAATAAAAAATAATCTTAATGTACTTAATTATCGTAATTAAGACTGAATAATAGTGCTCAAATAATAGTGTTCAAATCTCTTTTTTTCGTAATATAATCTTAATTATCGAAAAAAAAAAGAGATTTTGTTGTTCTCTAGGCTTAGTGTAGTCTAGAGTCGTTAGCTCTTTCCTTTGTGGACTAGAGTTCTTGTTCTGCTCTTCATTGTAATATCTAATTTTTTTCGTAATACAATATTTACTTATCGAAAAAAAAAAAAAACAAAAACAAAAACAAAATTTTCGAGAATCATTTGGTCACCTTTTTTGGTCTGGAACGGTCAGGGTGGTGTGAGCATGAAAATTCAAAAGTTGCCATTGATCAGTTTGAAAAGTCCAGTAAAGACCAACATGGGCTTAAAAAACTGAAAGCTTTTCCAACATGATTATGGTAACTTACCTGTCTGAATATGGCATTAAATATTACAAGCTTGCCTCTAAAATCATTACTACTCTCTCTTTTGTGACCCATACATGCACCATCCTCTCTTTTTAATTTTCTTTCCGCTCCTTTATTTTCTTTTCTTTGGCTGGCATGCAGCATCCTTATGATTGTGATTGATTGTGGTAGCTCGTGAATCCCATTCATATTTGCTCTAGTGTAGGCCACATATTTGGTCAAAGTGTCAAAATGGGAACCGACTTTTGTTTCGCTTTCCTATTTAACAAGAAACCCATGTGGACATTTCGACCTTCCTAAGTTCTTTTTTTCGTTTTCTTTCTTTTTTTATTTTAAATTACACTTATTTATTTTCATTTTATTCCTTCACAATTTTTTTTTCCCACAATACCTCCTCAAAGAAAAAGGTATGTGAGAGTGCAGGCAACCCAAAACTAGTTAAATTTCAAGAGACCATTCTAAATACATCCTCCAGCACTTTCTAAGTCGTCACTACTACAAAAACCTCATTCACGACACTCAAAAAGTGTCGTTATATCATGTTCACGACGCTTTGGGAAGTGTCATCCATTGCACTATCGTGAAAACTTTTACGACACTTTTTGAAGTGTCGTAATAGATCAACCTTGCACGGCACTTAAAAAGTGTTGTTAAATATATTTATTGGCACGACACTTTATGAAGTGTCGTAACAGATCATACTTGCACGACACTTATAAAGTGTCGTACAAAAGATGACACATTAAAAAATGTTGTTATAAAGTGTCTTAGAACGACACTTTTAAAAGTGTCGTAAAACTTTAGACCTACAATGACAGTTTATAAGTGTCATTAAATTAGCCCAGAATTATTAGTATTATTATTATTTTTTACACCTGTTATTTTGTCTTCTCTTTCAGTGACTTGTATTCCTCTGTTTTCACATATAAATTATATTTCCTGACATCTCATTCCACCAATACACGTGCATAAAAGATAATTGCAAAATATGGTATACTTAATTATCAACATATATCCAAAGTGCATGTTTATCTCAAACTGTTAGAGATATGCCCTAAAACCAATCCTGAAAGGCATATCAATTTCATATTATATTATATTTAGAAGGATAACTTATCTTATGTGTTTAAACATATATGATAAGGTCCTTGAATAAATGATAAGAGAAATATACATCTCAAGTTGTTGAGATAGGGAGACTGATATTTCTCATACACATTTATTCTAAAGAGTTCCTACTCATAGATTTATTAAAGTGGACATTTATAAACCACTAAGAGTAGCACATATTTAAACTAACTCCAATTGGAGAATAGGTACTCTTTCGTATCAGTGTAGTAACACTATAATTAGTCTGTGGATGCATATTAGAGAATATGTACATTGAACATGATCTACAAGAATATTCCTATTGAAGTTATGTCAAAGGAATATTCTTATGTTACGTCCATTTAATTGGAGTCCTTAGACTTGAGACACCATAGCTGTCTTATGCATAGGTTACTAGGGTTTGATAGTATCTCGTGTAGCCTTAACCATAAGGATGTGATCAATACTCATTGGCTTTAATAAGTTATGCATGAAGATAGAAGAGTGTGCAATAAGGAATCATCACTCTCACTTTGATGAGAGAGAATGTCAGGATTAGTTCACAAAGATAACTCTTAATTTGAATCTTTGGCCAGAGTGATAGGTAAACTGTGAAAAGAGTTTCATTAGGTTTACCTTATTGAGATTATATTTTGTGGAACATATATCAAGTTGTTAAGATAGAATTTGACCAATAACCAGACCTATTATCTTAACAGTGACATTAGGGGATAAAGGATTAAGTAACAAGAATGTTTCATTTAGTTTTGCTATTTACCCACACCTAGGGTATGTCATTCACCCACACCTAGGGTACGTCATGATATGTTGCTAGATGTCACTCATGACTAGTGAAGGCCTAATGATAAGTGTTATCATTGAGGGCAAAATTGGAATTGTTCCAATTGAACCATAAATAGAAAGTTTCTATTTTAGGAGACATCGAGATGTCCCTGTCCACTACTAAGTTGGAGTGATCCCAAAGGGTCACACACATTAAGGGCATAAGTGAGTCTTTATATTTAAAGAGAGTGGAATATTCATATTTTTTTAGTGATTTGATCCTTATTATTAATAGTTAATAAATGAGGGGTTAGATTGCAAATAAGATGAATATTTTCTATAAAAGGAGCAACTAGGTCAAGCGAGCACTAAATAACCTAGCTCATCATCTTGTGGAGGCTATGAAAGATTGAGAAACCTTAAGACCAAATTCCCTTGCTCTCTCTTTCCTAGCCGAAATCCCACTCTCTCTCTCTAAGCTTGCTTCTCTTCAATTGTTGAATAGTTGCAAGGATTCAAAAGGTTTTGTGCTTGTGTGGATACCTTGGAGGTTTCATCCACTTTGAAGCTCGAGGAAAGCTACATCGAAAGGCAACCAAGTAAGTATGATTTAATTTGTTAAATATGCATTCTTGTTTTATAAACTCATGACTCTATGCTTGTTATGTGTCTTGGATGATTTCGATGGTGGATTCATTGTTTTAAAAAATTTTATCGCTTGACTTCCGCTGCGAATCCATTCTCATCGATTTCTTTCAGTGGTATTAAAGCCAAATCGAACATGGTCATGAGTTTGATGGTAGCAATTAATGGATATAATAAATTAAATTCAAAGTTTTAAGGGTTTTTGAAACCCCTATGAATTTTGACCTTGAGGTTAATTGATGAATTCATTGTGTTTTGTGTTTAATGGCATTTAGGGTTTGTTAAAACCCTAATACAAGTTTCGGATCAAATGGGGATTGCCCTTATGGTTTTCGGCAATATGGGATTTGATCCCTTAAGTGTTTGCATCATAGGGTTTAATGAAAACCCTCCATGGGATTTTCGGACCTAGTGGGGATTGTCCCCTTAGTGTTTTAATCAATGGGGTTTCATCCCCTTGATGTGTTGTAGCTTGAGGTTTGTTCAAATCCCCCCAACAAGGTACGTCCCTCTATATCCTCTCTCTTCCTCAATTCGGCCACTAGGGTTTTTCAAACCCTAGTTGGTTCTTTAATTGGATGGTTCTTGATTTAGGTTTTGGAAACCCTATAATCGATGGCTATAGATGAATATCGGAGTTTATGAAACCCTAGGATTGAATGGATGTGTTTCTTGATTTTGGAAATAAGAACACCAAGTATGGGTTTATGAAACCCTAGCTATTATGGCAAATTAGGGTTTGAGAAAACCCTAATGGGTTCACGGCCATGAGGGAATTCCACCCTCTAGGTTTCGGCTACTAGGGTTTAGAAACCCTAGATGATTCTTGCATGCTTTTTGATTAATTTAAAATTGTTTAAAGTTGATTCTTGATGCATGTAATTCATGATTTAAATTGTGTATTAATGGAGCCTTGTTAAATTGTTAACAATGGTCATTTAGGGTTCTTACAAAACCCTAATTGGATTATTGATGGTGGCTGGTTTTTGGTTTAAGAAACCCTAAATCAAAATAGGGAAGTTTCTTGAATTGAAATTAAAAACCCTAATTGTCAAATCTTGAAATCCCTAATTTCTTATTTTGAAATTGTTCAAGTTTTATGAAAGTTTCTTATTTTGATTTGATTCATTCCTATTTTGATTGATTTGGATTTAGGAAATTTAGCAACTAGATTAGAGTTTATGGAAACCATAAATTGATTGGATTAGGTAAGGTTTACAAACCCTAACCCTAACCCTAAACCCTAGCTCACTCTCTCTCCCTCTCTCACTAAGTCACGGCCATAGGGTTTTGAACCTTAATGGCCCTTGTTTTTATTTCTTATTCTTCATACCTTATGTTCTTCATATGTTTTAGAAATTTTTTATGAAGTTTTCAAAATTAATTTCATTGCTTTTGAAAATTAAAAATGAAGAACAAGTAGGTTTCATGAAAATTGTTTTATAAAAACCACTTTTAGTGTTCTTGAGAGAGTTTTTTTTTTTTTTGGATAATTATGTGTTCTTGAGAGATTGAGCAATTCATATGATGAATTGATGTTTTTAATAATATATAAACATGTTAAAAGTGTTTTAGCATGATTATATATTGCTTGGATTAATTTTAAAATCGTTTTAAAGTTAAAATAAGGTTGTTGTTTTTCTGGGCAGCAACTATGTAGCTTTTGTAAAATCTATGAAAAAAAAAATGTTTTCTAAGGCTTTCAAAGCTAACCACCTATCAACTTCATTAATATAAGGTTTTAGCTAAGTTTAGGAAGTGTTCCCATGACTTGTTACTGAAAGAATGTGCACAGGGAGGATTCGCAGCGAAAGACATACAACGAAACTTTTTGTAAAATAGAAATCCAACCATTCACATTCCAGCAGGAGTTTGATTCAAGCATAGGATCATAAATAATACAAGAACAATATTTAAACAACTTTAAATATACTTACTTGATGATTGCCTTCGATGAAACCTCGATCGAATCCAAGCTTCAAACGTATGAGCCTCCAACAGTATCCACACGAACTCAAAACTCATTAAGCTTCTTGCTCTTGAACAAATCTTGAACAAAGCAAGATGGAGAGGGAGAGGGAGAGGGAAGCAACTCATGGCCAAGGGGGCAGCCCCTAGGTTTTAAACTCTATCTTCCGTTGCGTTCCCTATGCGTATTCTTTCAGTGGTATCAGAGCCAACTCAAACCATGATTCGAATCATGAATGTCATAGCTTGGCATGTATTAAAACTTGTTTTAATTAAAATGGGGATTTGAGAAATCACCATGATAGAATTCGGCCATGGGTGTTTGCACCCTTTGGTTTTGTTTTAATTTCTTGCAACTAGGGTTTTACAAGCCTTAGTGATGGATGGAATTATTATGGGCTGCATATAGAGTATAAGTACCCTAGGATAATTCGGCCATTGATGTGGAACCAAGCTTGCAAGTCATGGCCATGGTGGCTTTCATGAGGTAGGTGACGGCTAGGAGAGATGGGGGCTGCATTTAGGGTTCATAACCCTAATTAATCTAGGTCATTTAATTTTAGAAACCCTAAGTTTGGATGGCCATGATTAATTGATGATAAGTCTCCATCATTTTAGAAAGTCTAGTCATAATAGGAAACCTAGTTTGACTAGGAGTTGGTAAATCCAACTAGTTTCCTATTTGAGGGTCTCTCTCCTAATTGACATGTGTTATTAATTAGGATAATTATGATTAATTAACATGTTTAATTAATTTAATTAGTGGCTGGAATTTTAGAGTTTTAGAAACTCTATGATGATAAGAAAGTTTCCTATTTCAAATAGGTTTCTATTTTGAGACATCTTTTGATAGTCAAAGATGTATAAATTAGAAACTCCTAAAAATTAGGAAATTTATCATATGATGACTCTAAATAGGTTTTAAGTAATCCTATTCTATTTTGATTGATTTAATATTGGATATTGTATATTATCAAAATATGCAAAAACCCCAACCCAAACACCCTACTAAGGAATTCGGCCACACTAGGGTTTCCCAACCCTAGTCTGTCACGACCACCTCTTGGCTTGTTTTTATTTTAATTTTCTTCACAATGTAATTTATTAAATGTTTTAATGATTGAAAATTATTTTGAAGCATTTTGAAATTTGAAAAGTGAAGAAATAAATAGAAAGTGAAATTAGGGTTTTGGAAACCCTAATTGCCAATTTTGGAGGTTTAACTTTAAACAAGTGTTGTTTTAGCTTTTTAATTCGATTAAATTGCATGGGGGTCATCTATATTAATATATTGAAGTGTCCTAAGTGTTAGAACATGAAAATATATTGATATGATATAATTTATATATTTTTGAAAGTCAAAACGGTATGATGTTTTTCTGGACAGCAAGTTGTACCAAGTTGTAAATTGTTTAAAAATGGTTTTTAATGATTTTTACAACAAGCCACTTATCTACTTCACTAATATAAGGTATTAACTAAATGTAGGAAGAGTTCCCATGATTTATTTTGATTTTTGATAGCCGCACTAAGCATTTTATGATCGATGCTCAAATCTGTCACGATTTGGAGTAACAGTCACAAAACGCTTTAAAGTGATATCAAACATTGGAATCACTTAATGAGACCCCTGCCATTGGAAAGAACATTGAAAATCCTAGTGAAATGAAGTGTTCTTGAATTTTAAAAGTTGTTTTAAATAGGGCAAATTATTATTGCAAAACAGGGGTTGATTCTTGAAAACAGGGGCTAATTCTTGGTGTTTTATGAAAACACAAAAAGTAAAGTGTTACTTGATTTTAATGTGATTAAAATTGGTATCTATTTTCATGAGATGATAAATAGAATAAAACATGATTTAAATATATGCCATTTCCATTTATTACTTGTTCCTTTATTGCTTTAATTTTTGCAATGAGATTGTTTAAATTAATTATGGAAGGTTATGGACTTAAAAGACCAATTAAAATTGATGTAATTGGCCGCATGAGATGTGTATCTTTTATGGGTTGTAATTTAAAGTAGTTTAAATTTTTGGTGATGTAATTTTAATTAAGGCTTGCATGCCTTCTCCCCTTCCTTTTATATGTATCCACTTTATCCTTTATACCCTTTCTTCATTTATGTAATGTACATCAAAGATCGAGAAGGTACGTGGTGACCCGACGATGCATGGAGCAATGAGAGGACAAAGAGAAGACTTTTGAAGACTTTTCTTTATATGTAATTATTACAGGTTAAAATTGCGATCACAATACCCACACTAGACCTAGGGCTCAACTAATGGCTCTAGTCGGGCCTAACCCTAAAAGTCCATAATCTTTTATTTGGCCCATATATATGTTAGATGTATGTTTTAGGGGCCCATTAACCATATTATTATATATCCTTAATGATAGTGTCACCTTCCTTTATGGACAGTGGGAGTATCATTAAAGTACTAATAATAAAGAATGGTTAATAAATTTATACATATGATATATGTATATATGCGAAGTATGTTTAATCTGATGAGACTTTAAAACCTTTCTTTTCAAAATTAAATTGCATGGAAGAGGCATACGAGTGCTTTATCCTAGCCTCCCATCATTACAAAATAGGTGGATTCTTACGGTGGATGTGTTCGGTTACAGATATGCGGGAGCTCATTCATCCTGAAGGTTCATAATGCTTTGTTGCATATTGGATATCATGAGGTGCTATAATGGTACACTCCAAGAACCTATTATGTGAGGGGTGTAACATTCAATTGACCATACTCATGTGAATGGTGGGTGTGATTTAACTATAATACACTAACCAAAAACCTATTATGTGAGGTTGTTGTATTCTAATGGCTAAAAGAAGGTTGGAAATTGCTTAGTGAAGCATTGGATAAAGAGTTATCCACCCCTTTGGATTAGTGGTCCGAGAACCTATTATGTGAGGTCCACTAGTTCAAATGGGACCCCAATCCCCATTAAGAATTCAATGTTGAATTCTCGAATCCTATAGAGGGAGTATGAGATTTGTTAGAATAGTGGGAGACACCATAAAACTAAAGACCAAGTTATTATTATTATTTTTTTTTGGATAATTATGAGCCCAAGTTATTATGGTTAATGAAATATATTTTAATATGTTACTAATTTTTGTAGATATCATAATGGTTTTACTCAACACTATATCCGAAAATGAAATTGACGATTGTTTGACAATACATTGTAATAAAGAAGGGCTTAAAGAATTGGGAAGTGTTCCTAGTTCAGGATGTTATGGTATAATAGTAGAGACTAGCCTGTCAGTTAACTCTGCTTCCTCTTGGGTATTAGATACTGGAGCTAGTTCTCATATATGTGATAATATTAGAGAACTTATAGAAAGCAGACAATTGAGTCGAGATCAAGTCTCCCTTCGAGTGGGAAATGGAGCAAATGTTGCTGCATTAGCTGTTGGGACTTGTGACTTAATTTTACCATCTAGGAATGTTATGAAATTAGAGGACTGTTTGTTTGTGCTAGGAATAGTCAAAAACATCATTTCGGTTTTGACCTTAACTCGTTCTGGCTATGGATTTATTTTCGATAAGAGTGGTTGCACCATTTCTATTGGAAATAAATCTCTTGGTTCTGGCATTTATCTGAACGGTCTATATTTCTTGGACATGGATGGTAGTGTTAATTTTTTTTTTTTGGATAAGCCTAGTGTTAATTTTTTTTTTTTTTTTTGGATAATTAAGAATTTATTGATCCAAAGAGGGCAAAGCCCAAAAGAACAAAGAACGAAACCGAGGCCACAAAAACCTACAGAAAAACGGACAACACCTCCCCTAAAAAGGGGACAAAAGCCAGAAAAACCTGCCTAAAAACAAGCTAGACCAAGCCAAAATAAAAAACAGCAACAAACAGCCCACAGCCTGGGCACCAGCACGACCAAACAAAGAAAAACACAACAGCCCACAACCCGGGCACAAGCAACCAGAAAAAGAAAACAGGACCAACCTTAATGTTTTAAGATATTACAATCAAAGGCCCATCTATCACACATAGCTCTATTACAAGGATTATCAACAATATCATGGAAACTCGACACTCTGTTCCTCACATCATTACAAATTACAGAAAAAATCATATCAGAGGTGATGAACAGGTTTTCGTGAACTCTAGCATTTCTTTGTCTCCATATGTTGTAGATAGTGGCAGCCCAAGCTAACCTCCTGATAGTGGAACAGAAAGATTTCCCCTTACAGGAATTAACCCACAGAAGCTCATTCTCCCAAGCACGGGGGATTCTATTGTGACCACACAATCTGAGAACAATGCTCCAAATCCTGGCTGTAAAGCTGCAACCAAAAAAGAGATGATTCCTATCTTCTCTATTAGCCCTGTAAAACACACAAGACATAGAAGAGATAACACCCCATCTCAAACGCTTTTCTTGAGTAGCCAACCTGTCAAGAATAGTCAGTCAGGCTATAAAAGAGTGTCTTCTAATAGAATTCGAAAACCGCACAGAAGAATACCAACTCACAACTGGAGCTGAATTACGAACATGATTCCAAGCTGAACTGGTAGAGAAGGTCCCAGAAGGGGATAAGGACCATACCACAGCATCCTCCCTCCTACTAAGAAGAGGGGGGCATTCAAAACAGCTATTACGAAGAGCAATAAGATCGGAAGTATTAGTAACAGGCCAATTCCAACCATCATCAGATAAGATGCAAGAAACTTTAGCTTGCATAGGGATAGCTGCATAATAGACCACACGGGAACTGAAGTGCTGTAACAAAGGACCCAAAGGATGCCAACTGTCATGCCATAAAAAGGTTGAAACACCATTTCCAATTTTGTGACTTATAAGGGGTCTTGCCACTTCCCTCAACTGAAGAATCTTCCTCCAACTCCAGGAGCAATTAGAAGGGATTTTAATGGACCAGAAGCTCTTGCCCCGAAGAAGATATTCCTCCACCCAAGCAACCCATATCGAACCAGAGCGTGCAAATAAACTCCAAATATGCTTTAAGATGGCAGCAATATTCCAATCTTTAACTCTGCGAAGCCCTAACCCACCTTCCTCCTTCGGTTTGCAACCCAAATTCCAACTAACTTGGGCTTTATGAGCTTTGTCATAGGTCCCAGACCATAAAAAAGCATTGAAAATCTGCTCAATCCTGCAAACAGTGTTAATAGGAATAATAAACATGCTACACCAGTACACTTGAATGCTGAAAAGGACTGAAGATAACAGTTGGAGTCTTCCAGCAAAGGATAGAGACTTGCTAGTCCAAGATTGAATACGGCTAACCAACTTCTCCAAACAAGGTTGACAGTCCACCCTAGAAAGCTTAGTGGAAATAAGGGGCACCCCCAGATACTTGATCGGTAAACACCCCACATTTATCCCAGTGATATGAACAATGTCAGCTTTAACCGAATCACTAGCACCCGAAATAAACAAAGCACTCTTACTAGGAATAATCTGAAGACCAGAAAAAAATTCAAAAGCCTTTAGAACATCCATAAGAATTTGAATACTTCTGACATTGGCCTTAGCGAACAGGAACAAATCATCAGCAAAGCAAAGATAGGAAAGCTTAACTTTTTCACATCTGACATGGTAATCGAAGTCATCCCTCCTAGTAGCACAAGAAAGAGATCTGGACAGAACTTCCATAACAATCACAAAGAGGAATGGAGACATAGGGTCCCCTTGCCTTGGACCCTTTTTTCCCCCAAAAAAACCGGCCAACTCTCCATTCACAGCAACAGAGAACATGGGAGTAGAAAAACAGGATACAATACAATTCAAAAAGTGAGAAGGAGTACCCATATGCCTCAAAATAGCTATCAAAGCTTCCCAGTTAACTGAATCATAGGCCTTTCTAATGTCAATCTTCAAAGCACATCTCGGAGGACCCACATCTCTATGATAATTATGCATAAGTTCTTAAGTCAACAAAATATTATCAGAGATAATGCGACCATGAACAAAAGCAGATTGGAAGGGACTAATAATGTCAGGAAGGCACAACTTGAGCCTATTTGCAATGATTTTAGATATGCATTTATAAATAACATTGCAACAGGAGATAGGCCTAAACTCATTAAAAGAAGAAGGATTAGGAACCTTAGGGACGAGGGCAATGATGGAGCAGTTAATCTCCCTGAGCATACAACCAGAGCTAAAGAAAGAAGAAATAGCCTCAATAACATCTTCTCCCACAATTTCCCACGCTTTCTTGAAAAACAGGGACGAGAAGCCATCAGGACCAGGGGCTTTGTCATTTTTGATAGAGAAAAGAGTGGACTTAATCTCTTCAGCAGAAATACCTCTATTAAGAATATCAATATGGTCAGAAGACCACCCAAACCCCTCCAGACTATTCAAAATATCACAATCATCAAGAACACCAGGATCACTTCCCAAAATAGAATTAAAGTAGGAGGCAGCTTCATTCTTTATAGCAACAGGATCCTCAACCATAGAACCATCAGACTGAGAAATACATTTGATAGTGTTAAAAGCATTCCTCGCTTTAACAGATTTGAAGAAGAAACTAGTATTCTGATCCCCCAACTTCAGCCACTGAACCCTAGACTTTTGCTTTAAGAATCCTTCTTCAGCTCGAGCTAAGCTATTATACACACTGAGACACTCCTTCTCAATATCAACAAGAGAGCTGTCATTTGGGTTAAGTAAGAGGGAAGATTGGGCCTCAAATAATTTCGCTTTAGCATCAACCATTTTTCCCCTTATATCCCCAAAATCACGAAAATTGAAACGTTTAAGAGCTTCTTTTGTCACTTTAAGCTTACGATACAGTCTATACATAGGCTGACCATAAAAATTACTCTTCCATGCATTACTCACAACCTCCATGAAAGCAGGATGATCAGCCCAAAAATTGAAAAACTTGAACGGTATGGACTTTTTAACCTGAGCAACAGAAGGGCATAGCTTAACCAAAACCATACAATGATCAGACAAACCAGGAGGGAGAAACTCAGTGATAGCATTAGGGAACGAATCCAAAAAACCCTCATTAATCAAAGTTCTATCCAGCTTTCTAGCAATAAAAGAATCACCATCCCTTCTGTTCATCCAAGTAAAGAGGGGACCAATAAACAGCATATCAAACAGCTCAAGGTCAAAGAGACATTCATGGAACTCCGTCATAACACTATCCACCAGAACATTACCTCCCCATTTCTCACTAGCAAATCTAGTCACATTAAAGTCACCCATAGTAATCCAAGGCCTACTACCCAAAGAAGAAGAAAACCAAGACAACTGTCTCCATAACTGTTTCCTATCAGACTGGCAATTCGAGGCATACACACAGGTACAGTAACAAAGAAGATTATCATGACGATCCCAAATACGACAATGGAGAGCTTGATCAGTATTATTCACACATTCTAAATTAACTATAACCGGATTCCAACAAACCCAAATTCTTCCTAAGGTGGAATGAGAATAATTATGAGAGATACACCATCCAAGAGCAATACGAAATAAGATGCCATCCATTCCCACAGATCTAACACGAGTCTCCACCAGACAAAAAATAGAGATAGTATAGACTGAAATAAAAGAACGAACTTCCTTCTGTTTTATAGGGTTAATTGTCTAGAGCATAAACATGATGCTGCAAAGTATAAAAGACCTCGAGATGAAAAAGACTCAACCTATGTATGTCATTTGAGATTAGGTCATATTTGTGAAGAAATGATCAACGAGTTAAGAAAGGATGGGCAACTTGGCTCATATGTACTTGTACCCTTTACTGGTCACGGTGAGAGGGCATGAGACATACAAGGACTTATACATTCAAATGTATGTGGACCCTTGAATAAGGTTGCCCGGGGTGGTTTTACTTACTTCATTACCTTTACCGATAATCACTCACGGTTAGAGACTGTGTATCTTTTGAAACGCAAGTCTGAATCTTTTGAAAAGTTCAAAGAGTTCAAAGCTGAAGTAGAGAAACAAACTAGCAAAAGTATTAAAGCTCTTCGATTGGATCGAGGAGGAGAATACTTAACCACAGAGTTTTAAGATCATCTCACTGAGGCCGACATATTATCACAGTGGACTCCTCCTGGTACACTTCAGCTTAATGGTGTATTTGAAAGAAGAAATCATACTTTGATGGGCATGGTACGATCGATGCTGAGTTACACTGATATGTCAATATCCTTTTGGGGATATGCACTAGAGATAGCCGCTTATTTATTGAACAGGGTTCCTTCCAAATCAGTTCCTAAGACACCGTATGAGATATGGTAGGGAAGAAACCAAGCCTAAGGCATCTAAGGGTTTGGGGTTGTGTTGCATACGTTAAGAACGAAAATGCAACTAAGTTGGAAGCTAGGTAAAACAAATGTAGATTTCTGGGGTATCCAAAAGAGTCATTGGGATACTACTTCTATTACACTAATGAAGAGAAAGTCTTCGTTGGTAAGTTTGCTGTCTCTCTTGAAAGAGACTTCATTCAAGAATGAGGCAAATATCAAGTGATAGATCTCGAGGAATTATCCGAGAGCACACAAATCAACACTGATACCACTCATGCCCCTATTGAGGCAGAACCTACTGTTACACAACCACTTCGTAGATCTGATAGGATATCTGCTCCTCCAATGAGATATTGGTATCTTCATGAGATGAGAGAGGAACTGTTTCTTGGCGACAAGGAACATCCAGATGATCCTACTACATATGAAGGAGCGATGTTGGACATCGACTCGAGAAGATGGCAAAAGGCCATGAAATCTGAAATCTATTAGGATCTTGTTGGCTAGAGCCGCACACTATGACTATGAGATATGTCAAATGGATGTAAAGACTGCCTTCCTTAATATGGAAACATTGAAGAAGATCTTTATATGGAACAGCCTAAGGGCTTTATATCCATTGGTAAGGACCACAAAGTGTGCAAGCTACAGCGGTCCATTTATGGACTAAAACAAGCTTCTCGAAGTTGGAACATCCGATTTAATGAAGCAATCAAATTGTTTGGCTTTATTCAGAATATGGATGGAACATGTGTGTACAAGAAGGTAAGTGGGAGTGCAGTCACATTTCTGGTCCTATATGTGGACGATATCCTAATCATTGGGAATGATATAGGAATGATATCATCTGTACAAACTTTGGCTTTTTAGTAATTTCTCCATGAAGGATTTGGGAGAGACAACCTATATATTGGGTATAAAGATCTATAGAGATGGATCTAAGAGGTTGCTTCCTCTATCCCAATCCATGTACATAGATAAATTACTGAAGAGGTTCGGTATGGAGAATTCTAAAATGGAGTTTGTTTCCCTTTAGACATGGAATTCACCTCTCCAAAGATATGTCTCCCAAGACAGATCAGGAGAGAGAGCAGATGAGTAGGATCCCCTATGCATCGGCTGTAGGGAGTCTCATGTATGCTATGCTATGTACTATTCATGATATCAGTCATGCTGTAAGCGTTGTCAGCAGATATCAGTCTAACCCAGGTGAGTTACACTGGGTGGCAGTTAAGAACATCCTTAAGTATTTGAGAAGGACTAAGGATTTGTTTCTTGTCTATGGAGGGGATGAATTCAAAGTTGATGGATACACTGATTTAGACTTTCAATCAGACATTGATGATAAAAAGTCTACATTTGGATATTTGTTCACCTTAAATGGTGGCGTGTTTAGTTGGAAGTGAAAGAAAACCACATGGAAACGCAGCGGAAGATAAAGTTTAAAATTTTCCATGGTGTATTCATCCAATAATCTACTCAAACGATAAAACGAATCAAACTTTAAATAAAACAATAAATAAAGCTTACTTGTAATGTTCCTTTGCAATGCACTCCTCCGATCCTTCAAGCTCCAAAGTGTATGGTAGCCTCTAATGGTATCCACACGAGCACAAGCTCACAAGAAGCCTTGTACCTTTTCAACCCTTGTGAAAGAATAAGCATGTAAAGAGAGAGAGGGTGGCTGCTAGAGAGAGAATGGACACTCTAAGTGTACGGCCTCTAGGGTAGCTCTCTTAGGTTTAGCCTCCTTCTCTATTATGATGATGAGTTACTTAGTGCTAGCTTGACCTATCATCATTTATTTATAGTAAACATTCTTTGTATTTATTATTTGGTCTCTCTCTTATTAACTCTTAATAACAGGGGCCTAAACAATAATAAATAAGAATATTCCTCTCCCCTAAATTCAAGTGACTCACTTATGCCCTTATGTGTGTCACCCATTGGGTTCATCCCAACCTAGTAGTGGCTCGGGGACATCTCATGTCTCCCGAAAATAGAAACTTTCTATTTATGGTTCGATTGGAACAATTCCAAATTTGCCCTCAATAATAACACTTATCATTAGGCATACACTAGTCATGAGTGGCATCTAGCAACATATCATGACGTACCCTAGGTGTGGGTGAATATATAAATATAAATGAATCCTTCGTGATATAGATAATCCTTCACCATACAATGTCATGATTAAAAAATTTAGGTATGGAAACATGTCAAACCCTAACTTAATCCCGTGTTACAAATTCATCAAAGTGTAATCTCAATTAGGTAAACCCTTGAAAACTCTTTTCTTGGTTTCCCACTGGTTTGGCCAAAGGCTTCATTGAGATTGTATATTTATGAATTAACTTTGACATTCTCCCTTTTATATCAAGGGTGGTGATTCCCTATTGCTCACTCTCTTATCTTCATATATAACTCACTAAAGCCAATGAGTACCGATTACATTCTAATGGTTAAAAACGTACGAGATACTATCAAACTATAGTAACCTATGTATAAGATAACTAGTGGTGTCTTAGGTCTAAGGATTACAATCGTGACTATACACATGAGTAGCTTCTGACATACAGATAAAACTCCATTAGCTTACTCATATTGGTCACGTTCAGTGTACTTGTTCTCAACAAGCACCCATAGGTTTACTATAGTGTCACTACACAAATGGTACGAGACTCACCATCCTCTCATTGGAGCTAGTATAACCTGTGCTAATCTTAATGGTTTATAATCGCCCAAATATATAAACCTATGATCAGGAACTAGTCTATGATAGATGTACTTGAAAATTGTAAGTCTCTCTATCTCAACACTTGAGATACAACTCTCTAACATGCTATCCAAGGACTTTATCATGAACAGTAATTAAACTCAAGTTTACATGATAAATAAGCCATTTCATAAATGAATAAAGTTTCATATATGGTTATAATGAAATATTATGTTCCCTAATTACAACCTAACAATTGGTTTTAGGGCACATATCTAACAATCTCCCACTTGCACTAAATCCAATTAGTTATGTATCTCATACCCATATTCTCGAGATGTCGATCCAAGGTCCTCTGGGAAAAAGCCTAGGTAAGTGGGTCTGCGGTGTTAACCTCAAATGCTACTTTTTGCATACTGATATCTCCTCTATCAATGATTTCTCAAATAATATTGAAGCACCTTTGAATGTGCTTGGACTTCTGATGAGACATAAGATTATAATATTGAACGATTCAATATTCTTCAAACAGCTTCGCTTCTGAGGCGACTACATACTCAGTCTCTTTAGTGGAATCCGCTGTAGTGGATTGCTTACAGCTTTTCCAGCTAAACACTCTACCATTTAAGGTAAATAAATATTCAGATGTAGACTTTCTATCATCTATGTCTGACTGAAAGTCAGAGTCCATGAAACCATTTACTTTGAGTTCATCTCCTCCATAGATAAGAACCAAATCCTTAGTCATTCTCAAGTACTTAAGGATGCCCTTGACTGCCACCCAGTGTGCCTCACCTGGGTTAGACTGATATCTGCTGACAACACTTACAGCATGACTGATATCAGGTCTAGTACATAGCATAGCATACATGAGACTCTCTACAGCTGATGCATAAGTGATCCAACTCATCCGCTCTCTTTCCTGATATATCTTGGGAGACATATCCTTGGAAAGATGAATTCCATGTCTAAGGGAAGCAAACCCCTTTTGGAATTCTCCATACTGAACCTCTTCAGTATTTTATCTATGTATAAGGATTGGGAGAGAGCAAGCAACCACTTAGATCTATCTCTATAGATCTTTATACCCAGTATATATGTTGCTTCTTCCAAATCCTTCATGGAGAAGTTACTAGAAAGCCAAAGCTTTACTGATGAAATCATTCCTACATCATTCCTAATGATTAGGATATCGTCCACATATAGGACCAGAAAATTGACTGCACTCCCACTAACCTTCTTGTACACACATAGTTCATCCATATTCTGAATAAAGCCAATCGATTTGACTACTTCATTAAATCGGATGTTCCAGTTTCAAGAGGCTTGCTTTAGTCCATAAATGGACCGCTGTAGCTTGCACACTTTATGGTCATCACCACTAGATATATAGCCCTTAGGCTGTTCCATATAAAGATTTTCCTCAATGTTTCCATTAAGGAAGGCAGTCTTTACATCCATCTGACATATCTCATAGTCATAGTGTGCCGCTATAGCTAACAAGATCCGAATGGATTTTAGCATAGCTACTGGCGAAAAGGTTTCTTCATAATCAACACCTTGCTTCTGATTATAACATTTTGCCACTAGTCTAGCTTTGTAGGTCTGTACCTTTCTATCCGAGCCTATCTTCCTTTTGTGGATCCATTTATAGCCTATAAGTACAATACCTTCAGGTGGATTTACCAAAGTCCAGACTTGGTTGGAGTACATAGAATCCATTTCAGATTTTATGGCCTTTTGCCATTTTCTCGAGTCGATATCCAACATCGCTCCTTCATATATAGTAGGATCATCTGGATGTTCCTTGTCCCTAAGAAACAATTCCTCTCTCATCTCATGAAGATACCTATATCTTATAGGAGGAGCAAATATCCTACCAGATCTACGAAGTGGTGGTGTAATTGTAGGTTCTACCTCAACAGGGGCAGGAGTGGTATCGGTGTTGACTTGTGTGCTCTCGGATAATTCCTCGAGATCTATCACTTGACCTTTGCCTCCTTCTTGAATGAAGTCTCTTTCGAGAAAGACATCAAACTTACTAACGAAGACTTTCTCTTCACTAGTGTGATAGAAGTAGTATCCCAAAGACTCTTTTGGGTACCCCACAAATCTACATTTGTTTGACCTAGCTTCCAACTTAGTTGTGTTTTGGTTCTTAACGTATGCAACACAACCTCAAACCCTTAGATTCCTTAAGCTTGGTTTTTTCCCATATCATATCTCATACGGTGTCTTAGGAACAGATTTGGAAGAAACCCTGTTCAATAAATAAGCGGCTGTCTCCAGTGCATATCCCCAAAAGGATATTAGCATATTAGTGTAACTCAGCATCGATCGTATCATATCCATGAAGGTATGATTTCTCATTTCAAATACACCATTCAGCTGAGGTGTACCAGAAGGAGTCCACTGTGATAATATGCCAGCCTCATTGAGATGATCTAAAAACTCTGTGGTTAAGTATTCTCCTCCTCGATCCGATTGAAGAGCTTTAATAATTTTGCCAGTTTGTTTCTCTACTTCAGCTCTGAACTCTTTGAACTTTTCAAAAGATTCAGACTTGTGTTTCATAAGATACACAGTTCCTAATCGTGAGTGATCATCGGTAAATGTAATGAAGTAAGTGAAACCACCATGGCAACCTTATTCAAAGGTCCACATACATCTGAATGTATAAGTACTAGTATGTCTCCTGCCCTCTCACTGTGACCAGAAAGGGTAATTTGGTCATTTTACCCATGAGACAAGGTTCACAAGTAAGTAAGGGTACAAGTACATATGAGCTAAGTTGCCCATCTTTTCCTAACTCGTTGATCATTTCTTCACTAATATGATCTAATCTCAAATGACATACATAGGTTGAGTATTTTTCATCTCGAGGTCTTTTATGCTTTGCAGCATCATGTTTATGCTCTGGCCAATTAACACTACCATCCATGTCCAAGAAATACAGACCGTTCAGATAAATGCCAAAACCAAGCGATCTATTTCCAATAGAAATGGTGCAACCACTCTTATTGAAAATAAATTCATAGCCAGAACGAGTTAAGGTCGAAACCGAAATGATATTCCTGACTATTCCTGGCACAAACAAACAGTCCTCTAATTTCATAACATGTGTATATGGTAAAATTAAGTCACAAGTCCCAACAGCTAATGCAGCAACATTTGCTCCATTTCCCACTCGAAGGGAGACTTGATCTCAACATTTGCTCCATTTCTCTAATATGAGAACTAGCTCCGGTATCTAATACCCAAGAGGAAGCAGAGTTAACTGACAGGCTAGTCTCTACTACTATAGCATAACATCCTGAACTATGAACGTTTCCTAATCCATTAAGCCCTTCTTTATTACAAGGTAATGTCAAACAATCATCAATTTCAATTTCAAATATATTGTTGAGTAAAACCATTATGATATCTACAAAAATAAGTAACAGATTAAAATATATTTCTTTAATTAACCATAATAACTTAATCTTTAGTTTTATGGTGTCTCCCACTATTTTAACAAATCCCATACTCCCTATATAGGATTCGAGAATTCAATATTGAATTCTTAATGGGGATTGGGGTCCCATTTGAACTAGTGGACCTCACATAATAGGTTCTTGGACCACTAATCCAAAGGGGTGGATAACTCTTTATCCAATGCTTCACTAAGCAATTTCCAACCTTCTTTTAGCCACTAGAATACAATAACCTCACATAATAGGTTTAGTGTATTATAGTTAAATCACACCGACCATTCACATGAATATGGTCAATTGAATGTTACACCCCTCACATAATAGGTTCTTGGAGTGTACAATTATCGCATCTCATGATATCCAATATGCAACAAAGCAATATGAACCCTCAGGATGAATGAGCTCCCGCATATCTGCAGCCAAATAGATCAACCATAAGAATCCACCTACTTTGTAATGCTGAGAGGCTAGGATAAAGCACTCGTATGTCTCTTCCTTACAATTTAATTTTGAAAACGAGGGGTTTTAAGGTCTCATCAGATTAAACATACATCGCATGCATACATATATCACATATACAAATTTATTAATCATTATTTATTATTAGTACTTTAATGATACTCCCACTGTCCATAAAGGAAAGGGACACTATCATTAAGGACATATAATAATATGGTTAACGGGCTCCTAAAACATACATCTAACATATATATGGGCCAAATGAAAGATTATGGACTTTTAGGGTTGGGCCCAACTAGAGCCATTAGTTGAGCCTTAGGTCTAATGTGGGTATTGTGATCGCAATTTTAACCTGTAACAATTACATATAAAGAAAAGTCTTCAAAAGTCTACTCTTTGTCCTCCCACTGCTCCATGTATCCTCGGATCCACCACGCGCCTTCTCGATTTGATGTACATTACATAAATAAAGAAATGGTATAAAGGATAAAGGAGATACATATAAAAGGAAGGGGAGAAGGCATGCAAGCCTTAATTAAAATTGCATCACCAATAATTTAGACAACTTTATATTACAACCCCTAAAAGAAAACGCATCTCATGCGGCCAATCACATCAATTTTAATTGGTCTTTAAGTCCATAACCTTCCATAATTAATTTAAACAATCTCATTGTAAAATTAAAGCAATAAAGAAACAAGTAATAAATGGCAATGGCATATATTTAAATCATGTTTTATTCTATTTATCATCCCATGAAAATAGATACCAATTTTAATCAAATTAAAATCAAGTAACACTTTACTTTTATGTTTTCTCAAAACATCAAGAATCAGCCCTTATTTTGCAATAATAATTTTCCCTCACTACTACAATAATGGTTAGTGAGGACAGTAATAAGAGGACAGTTTTGAAAACTGTTGTTATATAAGAGAAACGATGACGGATTTTGGAAACTGTCCTTGAAGGTAAGACTTTTAACGACTGTTTTAAGTAACAGTAGTTAAAAAGTAACATTTAAGGACAGTTTTAATAACTGTCTTGGATTAGGCTAGTTATAAGGACGGTTTATAACAGTCTTAAAATGTGTTTTCGCGTTTTATGTGTTAGGCAATGTCGTTTTTAGTTATTTCCACATTAACTCCTTTAATTTATTTTTGCCCCACACGAATTGAAACCCTAGAATAGTAGAATACCTCTCTCACGAAACCTTACCCTCTCACAAAGCTCCCGTCGTGCCGCTGAAGCTCTTTTGCCGTCGACCACCGGCAAAACCCTTACCCTCACGTAGGAGTCCCTGTCACCGGCGAAAGGCCGAGCACTGGGGAGAACTCGACCACCGTTAAGCAGCCAAGAAAGACAGAGAGAGAGAGTTCTCGATCTCCTTTGCCGACGACGATTCTCGCCGGCCATTTTCTTTCCCTTCTTCTCTTCCAGAACCAGGTGCCTCTCTCTCTCCCCTAATAAATTTTATTTTGAATAAAAGAATGTGCTTTTCAGTTGTTGTAATTAGTTTTAGTTCTACGGTTTTGAACCACTCTTGGACATTTATAAATCGTAATGCTCACACTCGCTCTCTCTCTCTCTCTCGATAAATCGTAATGCCATTTATTTATAGGATTTTATCAGGTTTTGACAAATATTTGATATATATATATATATATATATATATATATGGGATAGGATCACCTTACACATAAAACTGACTCTTATACCTACTTAAAATATACACCGTTGGAGTAGATAAAATCTTATGGCTATTTGTGCCTTAAATTTAACACCTAAAAAGAAAAATTCACTCTCTCTCCTGCCCATCCCCTACACGTGACCCTTCTCTCTCTTCCCTCCCATCACGAAACCATCCATCTCCCCCGCCCTCCTGCTGTTGCTCCTTTGCCAGCCGGCAACAAAGCCGGCCAACCCTTGCTCACCCCTGCCGGCAACAAAACCATCCATCACAAAAAGTATGTTTTTTTATGGTGGTGGCAAACAGGGCAGGCTCTTGGCTCACTAGCTCCATCTGTGACCTCACCCACTTAAGCTGAAGCTTATCAATGGCGACCCCATCAAGAAGTATCTCTCCACCAAGTGGGTCATAGAACCTCTGAAACAGTGATATCACTATGGATTTTCCTGATCCACTACCTCCAACTAACGCTACAGTCTTTCCTGATGGGATTTAGAGGTTGGAATCTTTGAAGATTATGCTTTCTTTTCTTGATGGGTATGCAAATTTGACGTGCTTGAATTCAACTTCCCCCGAAATGTTCTGTAAAATCTCGCCGTTCATGTTGTCTGAATCAATCTTTGGGACTGGCCTTATTACGTCCATTATTCATTGTCCAGCTGAACATGCTTCGGAGAAGTACTTTACGTTTGATAAACCAGCACCCAGTGACCTGATGATATCAAAACAGAGGATTTCAATGGATTGAGCTAAAAAACAGAGGATTTGAGAGCACCCATTAACGATTCTTTCAGAAATTAATCCAAAATCAATTGTTTGAGCTACAAAAAAAAAATACAGAGGATTTCAAGCCACCCATTGACGATCTTTCAGAAATTGAATTGAAAATCAATGGTTTGAGCTAAAAAACTGAGGATTTCAAACGCCCATTAACTATTCCTTCTGAAATCAAATTGAAAAAGATGCACATTTTCAAATAATGAAAGAGTTAAATTCAAGAAAACAAAAATACCCATTACCCGCTAAGGATTTCTTGACGATTTTGGTGCCAAAACAAAAGATGAACATTAACGATTTGATCTTTCATTGATTGACTGGTACCTCTGGATTGCTTCCCATGTGCTTGTAAATTTAATTAAAATTGATCTCTTCTTGTTTATATGCCTAGAAGTACATCATTAGTGATATTTAATACAATTCTTGAATTTAATTAAAAAACTGTTTACAAGCACTTTAAATTTATTAGGATATACAAGTTGCATCTTGGGCTGAACCCAACAGCCAAACACAGCCACGAAGCCATTGAAGGCAAAATTTATCCATTGGGGCATTGTAGAAACGAAAAAACAGAGCTATCACTATAATACTACTTTCATCACCAACATGTTAATTAAAATGATGGGGTTGCCATTGATAAGCTTCAGCTTAAGTGGGTGAGGTCACAGATGGGGCTAGTGAGCCAAGAGTGTGCCCTGCTTGCCACCACCATTAAAGAAAACATACTTTTTGTGATGGATGATTTTGTTGCCGGCAGGGGTGAGCAAGGGTTGCCGGCAGGGGAGAGCAAGGGTTGGCTGGCTGGCAAGGGAGAGCAACAGCAGCAGGGCGGGGGAGATGGATGGTTTCATGATGGGAGGGAAGAGAGAGAAGGGTAATGTGTAAGGGATGGGCAAGAGAGAGAGTGAAAACTCTTCTTTTTAGATGTTAAATTTAAGGCACAAATAGCCATCAGATTATATCTAATCCAACGGTGTATATTTTGAGTAGATATAAGAGTCAGTTTTATGTGTAAGGTGATCCTATCCCTATATATATATATATATATATATATATATCCCCATATATATATATATATATATATATAATTCATACATGCGGAAATATCTTGGTTTGTTTGGTTGTTGCAGGGACATCCCAAGATCAACATACAGTGCTCAATCTTTATCATAAGCTTATTTTGAGGTTGGTTTTTGCAAATTTTTTTCTAAATTTCCAGAATTTTGCTTGATCTCTACTATAGAATTTGGTTACTTTGAAGATTTTATGTGGTTTTAGAAGGTATCTCTGCTTTCTTTGGTATATCTGTATGTACGTGCATATCAGTTAGTATATTTTAGGTTGCATCATGGTAGCTTGATCAAAACACATGAAAATTTTCTTTGGGCTTCATTTTCTTGGGAAAAAATTGAGTTGTGAACTGTGGATGGGCTGAAAAAAGGTCATAAACAATTTTGGAGCTCTGACTAATGTATATATCATTTGGGTATTCTCCGTTTTGTTTATTTTCTGTCATTTCTTTTTCTAAATAATTTCATTCTTTTTCCTGAAAGTTTTCCTGACTTGGGTATTTGCAATTTTTCAGTAAAAAAACTTGTTCTTACTCATTACTCAATTTCTGAGAAAGGGTTATTAAAGAAGGAAATAGTTTTTTCCCATCTGGGTTTCTTCCATTTTCTATCATTTTCCTGGAAAATAGAAACGGAGGTATGTCCAAAGTTGCTTAATCTGATTACCAAAGATAGAGAATGGCATGTAAAAAAAAAGGAAGGCAAAATGGAGTTTTAGAGGACAAATCCTTCATTTCTTCAGTTACAATACCCATTAATCTCCAACAGCTTGAGTGCTATGGCAGAGGAGTCTTCAAAGCCAAGTAGCACCAAGGAGCAGAGTTGCAGCAGTACCTATATAAGAAGACATGTTCTATTCTTCCTAAGCTGTCAGTTTCTACAAATACAGCTGTGCCTAACAGTTCTCATAAAAGGTTATCAAACTTTTCTTGCTCTCCTTTTGTTTTCTGATTTTTTTTTCCTGTTCTTATATGATAATATTGTACTGGAAATATATTGTAGGATGGAGGAATGGATTTGGAATTCGGGTTCAATTCATAGCCCTAGTCGAAAACATAAACCATTGATTTGTACAATGCTGTTACTACCATTCTATGATAACTTTGTCAATTTATAATAGATTTACTTACTCTAGGGATTAATGAATTTTCTTTGATAATGGTTTTTTAGTTCAGAACCCTACACCCTATGCCAAGGATTAGTCCCTTATTTTTTTTATTTTTTGGGTTTTTGATTCAATACTTGAGATTAGAGACCTTCACACCCATAAGAGGGATAGATATGCCACCAAACTATAGGACTATTGGCCATGATAAGGGATAGATATGCCACCAGATTATAAGGTACATGCCTTATAGTCTAAACTTTAGGTGGTTGATTGAAAACAAGGTACGTGCCTTTAAACTTTAGGTGTTGTTGATTATCCTTTAATATTTTTCTTAAGATGCAATCTAACTTCCCTTCCCATTAGTATATGGGGCAAGACACACCTAACGACGGTGCTTGTTTGAGGGGTTATTGTCTTCATATATTACTGCTAGTTTAATTTAAGTGCCTAAGTCAATACTTATGGCGAGGCCAATCAAGATTGTGATAGATGCTTCAGTCAAATACGAAGTAACATAAAACAGAGATGAGGCTTTTCTCATACATCATGGCCCTTTATCTAGTAAGCCAGTATAACTCAACTCAACTGAACAATACCTTAATCCCAATTACATTGGGTCAACTGCATGAACCTTATTATGCCATTCAGCACTTTATTTTCTTACACAGTTATCTTTGAGAAAGATCACAATGAAAATCTAAAACTTGACAGTCCTCAATGGTGTACCTAAAGGTTAGAGTTGTCAGAAATCGAATTACATACCTCAGCTTGCTTATAGGGTTGAACTGACCTTTAGATAAAAGAAAAAATAATGACCAATAATGAGTATAGCAAGTTGGCATCTAGCAGCATAGCTGGATCTCTGAGTTGAAATTCTTGATTTTAAAATTATATATTAAAAAAAAAAAAAAAGCTGGTGGAGGTTGAATAGAGTTTTACATGGATGAGGAAATTGTTGGAGGACCCTTATCAAATGACAGGGATCTTCATGCTTTGGTAAATATGTGGAGGATAAAGCTTCAGACATTTGTCGGGCATCGTACACAAAGTATGGCACAAGGAAGCTGCAGGACACCAAATGGGTGCCAATGCGGGGAGTCTAAATGCCCAATACAAGGGATTCGAATCTAATGGAACAGAGAAAGTGCAATCAGCAGGTTTTAATTTGTGGAGTCTTTCTTTGCAAACGGATTGCATAGAAAGGCACCCTGCCCTGCAAAATGGTCTAATGGCTAGTTAAGTGGAAGTAATCAGAAGCTATTTTTTTCTCTCTACTCATGCGGCATACGTTACCGAGTTCCTAGTCATGTTACATGAATTAGTTACATGACTTCTGATATTCTTCAATGCAGTTTAAAATGGCTCAGGAGTACTTCAAACCTGCTGAAGGTGGTCTTCTAGTAGATGTTAGTTGTGGCAGTGGTTTGTTTTCCAGAAAATTTGCCAAATCTGGAACCTATTCTGGAGTTATTGCACTTGATTTTTCTGAAAACATGCTTCGCTAATGTTATGATTTCTTTTTTTGGATAATTAATGTTATGATTTCATTAAGAATGATAAGACAATTTCAACCACGTAAGTTTCTCTGCCTCCCTTAGATGCTCTAGATTTGACGTGAAAACATCTAAAATTTTATCTTTTGACTCCCTTTAGGATGCAATTGTAGTATAAGAAAGGGATGGTTCTCCTAATTTATTTTTTTATTGGAAAATGTGCAGCAATCTTGCTCTTGTAAGAGCAGATGTTTCTAGGCTTCCCTTCGCATCAGGTTCCGTTGATGCTGTTCATGCTGGGGAGCCTTACATTGTTGGCCATCTCGATCCAATGCAGTAAGTCTAGTTCCTTCCTCCAATTCTATTCTGAAACTTCCTCTTTTACTTGGGTATTCTAAAAGTTTACTCCAATTATGATTCTCAGTCTGTGTTGCTTGCTGCCTCCTTTTTCTTTCATATCACTTTAGTTTTGCTGCTTGGCTTCAGATGAACTTAGGGGTGGCAATTTTTTGTCCAAATGACTGGGTTCAGATGCTTTGAACTCCAGATCCAGACATGACAAATTGATGTAATTCCCCATCTTATCCAAGCCTAACCTGACCTTTCACATTCATTCTCATGTCGAGCAAGGCCCATCCCAAGAAGACTGCATACTGTCCCTTTATTTTCCAACCTGAATCTGAGTTTGGGATAATCCAGAGTTACTTATTACTTGAATGCATAGTTTATATCAAATCATCAAAATTGTCAGAGGCTTGGGCCTATTGTTTGTGGTCTGCTAAATGGATCTTGCGCCCCATACTACTTAATCTAGGGCCATATTAATGTAAAGCTTTGAATTGAGTAGATATTGTACACCGAAGAAAGCTGTTGACTGATTGTCTGACTGATCTCTAATGACTATAAAAATGACCAGGGGTCATGAATGCATTAAATGCCCTCTCCCACAAAGGAGGGAAAAAAGCCAAAAAGAAGAAGAAAAAGAAACAAAAAAATGAAATTTTTTCTTTTCAAGTGGCAATTGTGTGAGATCCTGGTGGGTGGTTTTTTGCACACGATAAGATGTGGAAGTTACACAAATTGCTTTGTTATGGCCTCATGTAATTTTTGACAGAATAATGTAGGTGATGCTGAATGGGTCAGGTAGCAGCAGTGGCGACATTTTTAGTTAGAAGATTGTATCAATCATGAAGTTGAAAATGCTTTCATCATGGGCATTGTCTAATAAGATCAGCTATTTTTAGTTGGCACATTATGTAGCTACACAGGCAAAAACAGTGCGTGTGGCAACCTGTGATGCTAGGAGAAGTTAGTCTATTTGTCCCACATGGGTCATCTTCGTTGATTTGATCCATTGCATTCTTTTTGGATGACTGGAAAAAAAAGAAAGAAAGGAAAATAGCTTCTTGATGTTTTGTTATTATTTTAGCATGCAAGATCTATTGTTACTTATATTTCCATATACAAATGAAGTTTTTTTGTTGCTCATAATATGACTTGCTAATTTCTGATTGTGGATTTGAATGCTCTCTCCCCCTGAAGTCTTATTTACCTCTTTAATAGTTTCTTTATACCATTAAAATTGATGCAGTACTTCGTCTAAGCTTGCAGTACAGCTGATGTCATGATCTACTCATATTTGTCAGGTTGCTGAAATCAGTCGTATATTGCGAAGTGGTGGAGTCTTTGTTGGAACTACCTTTCTTCGATACACGCCATCCACTCCATGGATAGTAAGGCCCTTCAGAGAGGTAATATACTTGTTTGCACTTGATGCTTTCTACTCATGTTCCATGATAGATGGTGCTTTCCCAGGTGGATTTATCACTTTGTTATGGGATGTTCTCCATATGTACAGTACATATGCTCATCAATCAAAACTGTAAATGTTGGGCCAGTGGCAATTTTAACAGTTGATCAGGAACCACAATGGTCTGTAAAAAACAAGGTTCAATTTAGATGTAATTGCAGTTCCTCCAAGGAAGGTTTAAAGGGAAAAAAAATCAGTAACTCTCCTAATTTTTCAAAGAATGCTGAAGTTATATGAAAAATTCATTTAGTTAATGCAAACACTATTTTATCCGTTATAATTTAATAATTCATGGATCATTTGTTTTTTGTCTTCTAAATTTTCATAACTTTCCCAATATATTCAGACATCCTATTATTTTGCAAAGACTTATTATATTTTTCATGGATTCAAGACTTCAATAGTTCAATTATTTTTCACATACATCATGACATTATATATAGTAGCAGTCCTTACTAGATGGTTCCAACACCTCTAGTGGAAGTCTCAGACTACCATAACTGACAAAATGCTCCCTCATTCTTTGGGAGACAAGGACAGGTACATAATAGTCTTCAACTTATAATATATGGAATAACAACCCACATTCATTTCCCCTTTCTATTCTGAAGTTTCAGATATAAGAATAGAATTAACTATTCCCGTAGCCCAAATAGTTATGTTTTTTGGTGTTGCTTTTTAATTATTGTTATTATCCTCATTTGATTGAATCATTTTTTCAATATGCTGACTCACTTCTCTTGATCAGTATGTCACATGGTGTCATTTTTGTGTAGGATTTCAGCAGTTATGAAAAGCAAATTGCTAGGTGGATAAAACAAATAACGGGGACAAAAGAGAGTGTCAGGTAAAGCGGATGATTTCATTTTTTTTTTTGTCAAGACAGATGATTTCATTTAGTTATAAATTTTCTTAGTAGCTTCTTGTTTCAAATTTATCATCTGCATATTTATGCTATGTGTTTGACTATAATGCCCTACAAGGTGTTACAACCTTTACCCAAAATCCATGCTTTAAAAGCTGTTGTTGGCATGTTACTATAACTAAGACTACCTAACCTATGCTATCATTATGAGTTTGTCAATGGTCTAATTCTTGTCTTTCATGTTGGCCAATTACAACTTTGTTATTTGGCTCACTTTGAGACTGATTGTTTGTAACCAAACCTTGCCCACCTTACTGCAGATGCTGGGGCATTGTGTGCTTGTAAATCCATGGACCCATAGAGGTGCCCCAGATTAGGTACCGAACCTTAATGCTAAATGCTTGTTTTTGACAAGCAAATTGCGGGAATTACGATATGAGTGAAGCGACAATAGCACAACCCTAGCATTACTACTATAATTATGTGACTACTCACCCATATCAAACTTGGCCATTTGGGGTTTGTTTTATTTTTTAATAATTGACTTTGATTTTTAATTGGTTGGAATGTAGTGCTGCCTAGTGCATAGAATTTAATATAATTATGTTAATACTACATTTTGGGAATTTGGGAATATTATGCATAAACTTGATTGACAAGAGAAAATTTTGGAATGTTGTAAATACAAAAGGGACTACCGTTTTCGTCTCGAAGAGGGAAAAAAACGCATAGGAATGTTGTGCTAGAAAAGTATGGCATTTTTCTCATAGATATCCACTAGCCAACATATGTTTCACATTAGCACGAGGAAAGACTTGAACAATTAAAAGACTTCGACATCTATTTCGCACAAGGAAAGACAATCATATTAGCACAAGGAAAAACCTCAACTTATATTACAAATGTTTCATAATTGAGCATTTGTGGGAAGTAGTTCCAAGTGAATAGCTTTTATAAGCAATCCATATTTTGCCGACTATCATATGTGTTCTCTCTTTAATTTTATTTCCTCCTATTAAGTGTCTGTTTTAACTAATTATTAAATAATGCACTTTTGTGTGTTATAGAATATCATTGGTGACATGTTTATTTATGGTACTTAATTAATTTGCATTTCTATGTTTTTATGTAGGCTCCTACCGCATTCGAAGACAATCATTGTTGCACGATCGAGGACATTTATTACTGCCTATAGAGACTTGTTTTCAATTTTTTGGGAACTTATGGATTGGATATGTAATTGGAATGCCATTTAATTTCTTATATTTAACAATCTTGTACATGTGTGAGAACGGATGTGGGGTTTTGGTGTAAAGACCATTATTTTAATAGAAATATTTTATTAATTATTATTTCCAATAAATTGTGTTGAATGGATGATTGAATATATATATATATATATATATATATATATATATATATATATATATATATATATATATATATGAAAGAATCCCATGGAAACGTGCGGAATAAAATTTTTTCTCCATGGAATGTGAACCAAGATCACATGATGATTGTATAAACTATATAATCAATACATAAAACAATATAAATAACTTACATTGAAAGCCTTAAGAGTAGGATTAATGAAGGTGCAGCCCCTAACTTGAGAGCCTCCAAGAGTAATCCACACTAGTTGCAAGCTTCAAGAGATGAGAGAGAGAGAGGAGATGGCTAGAGAATAATTCAAAAACACTTTTGAACCTCTTCCTTATGGTATGGCCGGCCACCCCTCTAGTTCCTATCTATATGATGAGTGCTAGCTCACATATAGGTAGATAGTAACAATATTTCAAATTTGAAATAAATCAATTTTTTTTTTTTTGGATAATTAAGAAATATATTCCAAAAAACCAAGATAATACAAAGAAGCGCAAATCACGAGCCCCTACAAGAGGCTAACAACACAGCAAAAAGCCAACCAGAACCTCTAACAGAAGAGGCTAGGAAAAAACAAAGAAAAAACCAAACTAGGGAACATCTCTCCCTCGAGAATTTTTAAGAGAATTAATTTTATCTTTAAGCTTCTTTTTGAGAGATTTCCTAGACAGAGAAACATCATCATAGTTGCAGTCAACCATATCCGAATAGTCCAACTGATCATCATCAATAGCACTATCATCAAGAACACTGAACTGATTACTAGTATCACACTCCTTGCCACCCACGGGCACATTCTCCTTAACACTAGGACCATCAATAACTTTAGCCTTAGAACCAGGGACCTCGAGCCACTTATCATCAGCAGGAACCTGAGGTTCTTTTTTCCTCCAAACTTTAACGGGCTTAGGAACCGCGGGCAGAGATGAAGGACACTTCAAAACCGAATGGCCAAACACATTACATTTTTGGAAACCATGGAATCTCAATTCCAATTTCCGCAATCTCCCCATTTCCAACATCCACTTTTAAAGATTTAGGAACAACCTTGTGAGCTTCAAACTCAATGCACACACGAGCAAAATTAGCTCTACTACCAGTGGCAGTATGCATATCCATAAACATAGGGCAACCTAAAATACTTCCCAGAAATTCCATACCCTTGGTAGTACGCAAAACAAGAGGAACATTAAAGAATTTGGTCCAGAGAGGAATTCTAGAAAGACAATCTTTCTTCAATTCCATACCCGAAACCCACTGTTTAAGAACCAAAAATTTTCCTGCAATATAATAGGGACCTCCAGTTAAAATTCTATCAAGAGCTTCCCTATTGCTAGCTTTGAAAATGTAAAACCCATTATCAAATTTCAGCACTTTCGAAATATCCCCTCCCCAAATACGAGAAGCCCAATTGCTGACCAAAGGGTAAGGAAGATTCCTGTCAAGAACATACCCCAAGATGGAAAGGTCCCATTCTTTTTTCCCCTCATCCATAACAGTGGCCGGAACTGTGAAAATACCCTCCTTACAGTCCCCAATATCCATACTAGAAAGTTGGAGTAATTTTGAGTGCTTGGCAGGATTATGAACAAGACTGCTCCAAGTTCTCGTAGAGGGAACATTGAAACCATCCTCAGCAGAAGACTTGAAAACCGTGGAAGAAGACTTTAATGGAGGAAATTCAGAATTAACACCCTGATTAACAAGACCAGGGCTATTCTCTCCTTCACCCGAACTTGGCTTCAACGGAGGGAAATTAGCATTAAAATTACCAGAATTTTTAAAACCAATAAAACCCGGCCCTCTATCACATTTATCACTTTTACCCAAACCACTAGCACCCACAACCTGACGAGAATAGGTCTTAACCGGGACAACATTGTCATGATCAACGCAAGGAGAAGGAGGCAAATTACAGACATTAACCTCGTCCAAACAGCTAGTAACATGCGCTGCATGCACTGCATGTACAGCATGCATATCGTAAGATTGCGGGTCCTTAGCTTGTGGGAGAAGCTTCGTATTTGGGAGGGATGGAGAAGACACGATGCTGACAATATCAGAAGCAATAAGTGAATCATTAAATGATTCCTTGGTCCAAGAACCCACAACAGCTTCTTTGCAAATGGGATTAGACCCAAGCCTCACCCCACTCACACCTACCGCTGGATTAAAAAGAACATTTCCATCACCTTCAGCCCCACTTGTCAAAGACATAAGACTAGCATTAAATGTTCTTCCACTAACTTCAGAAGACAAAGACATCACATGCAAATCATCACCTTGGAAAACGGGACCATTAATTACTTGCTGAACATGAAAAGCATTTCCATGCTCTTGCGCATGAGACCCGGTCCCACCATAATTTTTAATTGAACTTAATGAGCCTAAAGCCTCCCCATTCACACCTAACGCTGATTTCAACATGTCATTTCCAACACCTTGGAGATTGGACCCACTAGAGTTGTGACCAGCGCAAACTCCATCACCACTAAAGAATTTCGCAATACCTTCACCATGCAAACCAATACTCCCATCAACAAAGCCGTCAGTCACTCCAACCAGATTACCACACGTATTTCCACTAACCAGAATGTCTTGACGAGAAGGAGACACAGTGCCGTAAGCTGATGAAGAACCTTCCAAAGCAGTTGAGGGCGCTGCAACAGCAGCTAAACAGTCCTGGCCAGAAGAACTAGATGCTGCACCATCAGTCCCGAGCCTGCCATCTTTGGGAAATGAACCAACAACATTGGCGGAAGAGATCATCTGCTTCTCACCTCTAATACACCCGTCTTCCTTAACAACAAGGCCAAGAGAACCAACAGAAGATGTCTGCAACTCTTCAACAAGAACAGGAAAGCCAACAGCAACCTCCGAACCATCTTCAACATCATCACAGTCACTAACATGACATTTGGAGCATTCGTCATCACCATAAGTATCACAAGAGCTGCAAGATTCACTTACAATATCAACATCACCTACCTCATCTTCTTTTCCTTCACCAACACTACCATTAGCTAGAGCATTAGACTTCAAAATGGATTCAAGCTCTTTGCCGTCAGCCAATGCTCTACCATCACGGGCAAGTAAAGCTTCAAGACCTTTTTTAATAACCAAACAACCTTGCAAGTTCACCCTCGCACGGATCTGATTATAAAGAACAGAAGCAAGCTTCTCTAAACTCCATTTTTTAGCTTCCATAAGCATAAGCACTTGCTTAATCTCAAACGAGTCCTCACCAGACTCAATAACAGAATCAACAACCTTACTCGGACCTTGCTCATGGAAATCTTTAAGGGACATTTTGGTTCCATTCTTCGAACAATAATTCTTACCCATAAGGACAAGATAAAAAGAACCAAGAGAAACCAAATCCAACCAGAAAACAAGAGTAAAAGGAATGAAGAAGCAAGATTAACAAAGAAAACCAAGAAAGACAAAGAAAAACCAGCATCTACCCTTTCTCCTGGGAGCTTCTCTCTCTAGAGAAGTCCATTTTTTCATTCTTACCCACTTTTTTCGAATCAAATTTCAGAACTTCAATGATGTCTTCACCCCAAACACGATCAGCCCAGTTCCTAACAAAAGCGAATTGGAGATTTTTATCAAGCACATACCCTAAAAAAGATAAGTCCCAAAGCTTTTAACCTTCAACGAGGACTATATCGGGCACCACAAAAGAATCATCCAACAACTACCCAGGATCCATCTTTGAAAGCTTAAGCAGCTTTGTTTGACTAGCAAGATTGGAGACCAAGCTATTCCAAGGACGAGAAAGAGGGGGAACCAGACCACCAGCATCATTTACACGAGTAAAAGAGCGTTTATCAAGGGGAGGAAACTCATCACCCGATTCTACCTTAGAAAGCCCAACGCGAAGATTACTCACAAAAAAATCATTGGACCAAGGGACGGGAACAGAACCATGCACACCAGCTGGTTCAACACCAACTGATCCACCTACAAAAACGGGAACACCTGCTGTAGCACTTGGTTTTTAAATCAAATTCAAAATATGAATGCAATCTTAGATAATTTGTTATCTTATCTATAATTTGAAACCATTTCAAATTTAAATTTCAACTAACTTGAAATTCAATTAACTATTTGAAATCTTTAATTATCTTGTCATCTCATGACAATTTCAAAATTCAAAATTTCAAAATTCAAAATTTCAAAATTCAAAAAATTCAAAATTCAAAATTCAAATTTCAAATTTCAAATTTCAAATTTCAAATTTCAAAAACTTGAAATTCTAGTTAATTAATATTTGCATATTATTCTCTCTTCTTCTTTAAATGAAGCTACCAACTATATGTGTGTGACCTCTTAGGTTCACAACAACCTAGTAGTAGGAATTAGGATAATAAATTATCCTTCAAATAAAACTACTTTTATTTAAGGTTCAAATTAGAACTCTTCTAATTTCCTTTTTGAGAAATCAATTTCTCTTTGGCCTCTACTAGTCCTGAGTGACATCTAGCACTATGTCAAGACACACCCTAGGTTGTGTGAAGGTTAATCATAACACAGTGAACCCTTTAGTTACAATTTAAGATACAATTCGATCCTTCCATCAAACAATGCCTTAGTTAAATTACTTGGGTATTGGATAAAATGTCAAACCCTAATTTAACATTTTGTATGTGATTCTCAAAATATAAATTCAACCTTAGGATACTCAAGAAACAGTTTTCTTATTCCCAACTGCTTTGGCCAAAGACTTATATGAATTATATCTTTGAGAATAATACGAGGCATTCCCTCTCTTTACTGAGAGTGATAGATTCCTTGTTGTACACTCATATGTCCCCATGACAGGTATACTAGGGCCAATGAGTACATACACAAATTCCATGGTTAGGATATGTACATTGTACTATCAAACCCTAATATCCCTAACACAGGACATCTATGGTGCCTCAGGTCTAAGGATCACTTGCATCATTATAACCCTGAGTTGTTGTTTGACATGTAAGTAAAACTCCATTCAACAAACTCAATCAATGATCACATTCAGTGTACTTGTTCTCAAACAAGCACCCACAGGTTTGTCCTAGTGTCATTACACAAATGACTTGAGACTAGTCATTCTCCATATTGAGCAGACATAACCTGTGCTAGTCTATCCGGATTATTAATGCCCAATAAATAATCCTATGACTAGGAATATCTAAGAAAGAAATCTTTAACAATATAAGTCTCCTAATCTCAACTCTTGAGATCTTATATTGACATTCCTTCTAAGGACTTATCATGAATATAATAACAGAAGAATACATGATAATTAAAAGCCCATATTATTAATGAATAATAATAATACATGAATCAACTTTATGTCCAAAATTATACCAGTGAGATTGGCTATTAGGGCATATTACTAACAATATATATATATATATATAGTAGCAGTACAGGAACAGGTGAAGATTAAATAATAATAAAAAGAGTCAATTCAAATTTTTTGAGGATAGTTTGAGAAAATTTTGTAAAGGAAAGTCTTTCTGCCCCACCATCAGAAGGATAGCTTGGGCTGCCACTATCTACATTATATGGAGGCAAAGGAATGCGAGAATCCATGAAAATTTGTACCTCAGTTCTGATAATATTTTTTCTTTAATCTGTAATGATGTGAGGAACAGAGTTTCTAGTTTTCATGATATTGTTGATAATCCTAGCAATAGATCTCTGTGTGACAGATGGGCTTTTCCTTGTAATATTTTAAAGCACTAGGGTGGGTTGTCTTCTTTGTAGGGGTTTTTCTTTGGTTTTTGTTTTCTTTGGTTGCTTGTGCTCGGGTTGTCGGCGTTTGTGCTTGTGGTTTGTTGGTTTGCTGGTGCCCGGGCTGTGGGCTGTTGTTTTCTTGTGTTTCTGTTGTTTTTTAGGCAGGTTTTTTCTTGCTTTTGGCCCTGTTTTAGGGGAGGTTCTGTCCGTTTTTCCGCAGGTTTTTGTGGCCTCGGATTCTTTCTTTGTTCTTTGGGGCTTTGCCCTTTTTGGATCAATAAATTCTTAATTATCTAAAAATAAATAAAAATAAAATAAAATAAAATAAAACGGTCCTCAAAAAGGACATATAAGAAGACGGTCATAACCCGTCCTTAAATTGAAGACATTAGAGGACAGTTTAAAACCGTCCTTGAAAGTTATTATTTAAGGACGGTGATAAACTGTCCTTAAAATGAAGGTATTAGAGGACGGTTTTCAACTTTCCTCGTATGTAAAGAATTGAGGACGGTACAGAAACTGTCCTTGAATAAAAGATGACAGTGGATAAGAAGATGCAATCCGAACCGTCCTTAAAAACTTTTGAGGACGGTTTTTAACCGTCCTTATAGCCTTTTTTTGGGGTAGTTTCAATAACACTTCATTTCACTAGGATTTTCAGTGTTCTTTCCAATGGCAGGGGTCTCGTTAAGTGATTCCAACGTTTGATAGCACTTTAAAGTGTTTTGCGATTGTTACTCCAAATCGTAACAGATTTGAGTATTGATCACAAAATGCTTAGTGCGGCTATTAAAAGTCAAAATAAATCATTGGAACTCTTCCTACATTTAGTTAAGACCTTATATTAGTGAAGTAGATAAGTGGCTTGTTGTAAAAATCATTAAAAACAAATTTTAAACAATTTACAACTTGGTATTAGTTGCTGTCCAGAAAAACAGCATACTGTTTTGAGTTTATAACAATTATAAATCATATCATATTAATATATTTTAATGTACTAAAATTTAGGAAACTTCAATACATCAATTTAGATGACCCCCATGCAATTTAATCAAATTAAAAAGCTAAAACAACATTTTTTTTAAACCTCAAAACCATAAAATGGCAATAGGGTTTCCAAAACCCTATTTTCACAATTATTCTTTTTCTTCACCTTTTTGAATTATAAAAACTTTTCAAATAATTTATAATTATGAAAAACCATGTAATAATCAATATGTGAAGAATATAGAACAAAAGAAAGCCACCATGTGGCCGTGACACACTAGGGTTAGGAAAACCCTAGTGTGGCCGAAATTCTCAAGTGGGGTTAGGGTTAGGGTCTCCTATTTTGATAATTTCCAATATCCAATATTAAAATTAATCAAAACATATATTAGAGTTTCATAAACTCTAATTAAGGTTATCCAATAATAAGTTTCCTATTTTGACAAGGATTCTTTAATCCCACAATCTTTGACAATCAAGAGTGCAAAATTAGAATCCCTTTTAAATTAGGAAACTTACCTTATCATCATTAGAGTTTCCTAAACTCTAAATTGCAGCCACTAATTAAATTAATTAATCACATTAATTAACTCCTAATCACTTTAGGATTATCCTAACTAGTATCACATATCAATTAGGAAAGAGATTATCAAATATGAAACTAATTGAATTAATCAACTCCTAGTCAAACTAGGTTTCCTATTATGATAAAGTTTATAAAATGATGGTGACTTATCATCTATCTGTCATGACCATCCATATTAGGGTTTCTAAAACCTAGTATGGCCAAGATTAATTAGGGTTATGAACTCTAGATGACCATCATCTTCTCTAGTAGCCTCCACCTAGGTTTTCAAAACACCATGGCCACCATGGCCGAATATCACTAGTGCAGCCCCATAGAAACCGTCCATTACTAGGGTTTATAAAACCTTAGTTGCAAAGAATTAAAACAAAACTTCAGAGGTAAAAACACCACAGGCCGAATTCATTAAGGAGGGTTTCTCAAACCCTAAATTAATTAAAACACAATTTTAATACATGCCAAGCTATGCCATTCATGATTCGAATCATGGTTTGAGTTGGGTCTGATAACACTAAAAGAATACGCATAGGGAACGCAGCGGAAGATAGAGTTTAAAATTTTTCATGGTGTATTCACCCAAGAATCTACTCAAACGATAAAACGAATCAAACTTTAAATAAAACAATAAATAAAGCTTACTTGTAATGTTCCTTTGCAATGCACTCCTCCGATCCTTCAAGCTCCAAAGTGTATGGTAGCCTCCAATGGTATCCACACGAGCACAAGATCACAAGAAGCCTTGTACCTTCACAACCCTTGTGAAAGAACAAACATGGAGAGAGAGAGAGGGTGGCGGCTAGAGAGAGAATGGACACTCCAAGTGTACGGCCTCTAGGGTAGCTCTCTTAGGTTTAGCCTCCTTCTCTATTATGATGATGAGTTACTTAGTGCTAGCTTGACCTATCATCATATATTTATAGTAAATATTCTTTATATTTATTATTTGGTCCCTCTCTTATTAACTTTTAATAACAAAGGCCTAAACAATAATAAATAAGAATATTCCTCTCCCCTAAATTCAAGTTGTTAGAGATATGCCCTAAAACCAATCCTAAAGAGCATATCTATTTCATATTATACTAATGAGAATGTATAAATTGTCTTATATATATATATATATATATATATATATATATATATATATATATA
>JAESVK010001327.1:0-12881 GCA_017140935.1 Hamamelis virginiana | reverse complement strand
TTTAATTATATATATAATAAAGTCCATGAATGAATGATAAGAGAAATATACATCTCAAGTTGTTGATATAGAGAGACTGCTCTTCACTAGAGAAGCTAGGGGATGGAAAGGAGATTGACTTTAGTGGAGAAGGCAATAATTTTTTATATGTTTCTAGTGGGGCCGATTCTCCAGTGCTTGATTTGCAAAAGGGGGCTGCCTATGGTGAAGTGGGTGCACGTGCTGGCCAAATAAATTTTTTGCAAATTAATGCTTATGATGAAAGTGGGTGTGGAACCGGTTTTGAGAATCAAGGACAAAAAATTGATTTTTTAAATCATGCACATGCTGGTGGGAATTTTTAAGTGCGTGGCAACCTTTCTATTGAAGAGGATAATATTAATTTTCAAAATCGGTGGCTGCTCATGGTGCGGTTTTAATTCCTTCTCATGATAATTCTAAGTTGCAAATTGATGGGGCCGCATCTCGTGATGTCTCTCATGTGACTCGTGTGACTCGTGGGTCTAATTCTCATGGTTTAAATAGTGGGAAGAAGAATGAATTGTTTATTGGCAGTGGAGCTGGTTTCCAAGATGATGAAGACCATTATCCTTCTCATGATAATTCTAAGAATGTGATTGCTGCCCATGTTGGTACTAATTTTGTGGGTGTTGCTCGTGGGCAAAGTGGATTTGTTATTAAAAAGCCAAGGCCATCCCAAACTGGTAATTCTGGTAAGCGGAGGGGAGCTCAAAATTTGATTTCTAATTTTCCTCCTCTAAAGCCTTCTGTTAATGGTTTTGATCAAGTGAATTTTCCTTCTGCATGGAGTAAACCTAAAGCTAATCTGCAGAAGCTTTTGAAGAAGGACGTGGGTATTACTTCTAATGGTATGTTCGCAATTCCGGAAGCTATTATTAATGTGGGAGAGAAATTGTGGGAATTTGCTTGCGTGGGGCACATTATTGATAAAATCTGCCATTTTTCTTGGTGAATGATTGGGCTAGTCATACTTGGGGTGACGATGTGCTTGAAACTATCAAACTTGAACCGGGTTTCTTTCTTTTCAAAATGGGAAATGAATCTGCCTTGAATAATATTATGAATGGTGAACCATCCTTCATTGCAGGTAGACTTATGGTGATCAAGCGGTGGAATTTTTGGATGGTTTTGCAAAAGGAATATTTTTCTTTTGCAAAACCATCCCAAAATTCCACCGCTTGATGGTGCTAGGGGACTTCAATTCTGTCAGATTTACTGCTAACTCTGAACCGTGGATGGTGCTAGGGGACTTCAATTCTGTCAGATTTACTGCTGAAATTTGTGGTGGCGATGAAAGCCTGTCAAATGCTATAACTGAATTTCATGATTGCTTATTAAATGCAGATTTGTTTGATTTGCAGTTTATAGGCCCCCTTTTCACTTGGAGCAATAAAAGAATTGGTGATGCTAAAATTCTTTGAAAACTTGACAGAGTACTGGTTAATGAGAGTTGGATCGATTGCTTTCCCAATGCTTTTGCTGAATTCAAACCTCCTTCCCTTTCTGATCACTGTGCTGTTGTGGTTACTTTAAGATCTCAGGGTGTCAAAAGGAAGCCCCCGTTCAAATTTTTTAATTTTTGGGCTGACCATGCGGAGTTCCTTCCTTTAGTGCAAGATGTCTGGGAAATGGAAGTGGATGGTTATCCTATGTATGTTCTCTACAGGAAGCTTAAAGAATTGAAAAAAGATTGAAGCAACTAAACTTGAACAAGTTCAGCAACCTAAGTGGGAGAGTCCAGCAAGCTCGGGTGGATCTGCACAATGCTCAAATTAATGCTCTTCAAAAACCCCCTTGATCTCCAAATGTGTTCTGAGGAGAGAAAGTGTCTGAAAAATTTGTGTCTAGTGATGAGGAAGCCTTCATGAAACAAAAGTCTAGAATTCAGTGGCTCAAACTTGGTGACCAAAACACTTCATTCTTCCATAAATCTGTTAAAGCTAGGAATGGCCACAATTCTATTAAGTGTTTATTTGATGGGAATGGAAACAAGATAGAAAACCAGGAGAGGTTAAAGTTTGAAGCTGTGTCTCATTTCCAAATAATCTTAGGAACTAAACTTCCTTCCAGATTATCTCTGCATGATGAGCTGATTAGTCTTGATGGTTTAAAGTGGGACCAAGATCAAATCAATATCCTTAGTTCCCAAGTCACAGCGGATGAAGTTAAAGATGCCATCTTCTCTATCAAGAATGACAAAGCCCTTGGCCCGGATGGATATTCCTCTCTTTTCTTTAAAAAATGTTGGTGTATTGTGGGTGAGGATGTCACTAAAGCTGTTCTTGGATTCTTTCAAAGTGGGAAGCTTCTGGGGGAAGTTAATGCCACTATTATTGCTCTGGTGCCTAAAGTTTCAAACCCTTTTTCCATGAATGACTTTAGACCGATTTCCTGTTGTAATGTTATTTATAAATGTATTTCCAAGATTATTTCTAACAGGTTGAAAGTTTGTCTTCCTAAGTTGATTAGAGCTAATCAAACAGCTTTTGTGCAAGGAAGGAGAATTGCTGACAACATTTTGCTCACTCAGGAGATTTTAAAAAACTACCATCGTAACAAAGAGACTCCTAGATGTGCTGTTAAAGTGGATTTGATGAAAGCCTATGACTCAGTTGGATGGGATTTTCTGAGTGCATTGCTGGAAGTTTTGGGAACCCTAAGGTTAGTGGTTGAATGGATTAAAGCCTGTATATCCTCTCCCAGGTTCTCTATTGCTTTTAATGGTAATCTTGAGGGGTTTTTTGCTGGTGAAAGAGGCCTTCGTCAAGGAGACCCCATGTCCCCATATCTATTTGTTCTGGTCATGGAAGTTTTTTCTGGAATTCTTCTTAAAGCTTCAAAGTCAAATTCCACTCTCGGTGTGGAAAGCTGGAGCTGTCCCACTTGTGCTTTGCAGATGATTTGTTCTTGTTTGCTCATGGAGATACTAAGTCTGCTTCTATCCTAAAGAATTCCCTAGATTATTTTGAAAATCTTTCTGGTTTGAAGGTCAGCTATTCTAATAGTATGATGTTTTGTGCTGGTATTCTTGAGGAAGACAAAGAAAATATTAAGAATATTTTAGGTATCAAAGAAGGTAAGCTTCCAGTTAAATATATTGGGGTTCCCCTTATCTCGTCCAAGCTTAAGGCTTCTGATTGTCAACCTCTTTTGGAGAAAATTGCTGCACGTATTAATTCTTGGACTGCTAAAAGGTTATCCAATGCTGGAAGACTGCAACTTCTCAGTTCTGTTCTCTATGGGATCCAAGTCTACTGGTGTAATGTGTTTAGTCTTCCCAAGAGTATTATTAGAAAAATTGAGCAATTATTCAGTTCTTTTCTTTAGAAAGGCGAGGCTACAAAAGCAAGTGGGGCTAAAGTTAGTTGGATATCTTTATGTAATCCAAAGCAAGAAGGAGGGCTTGGCTTGAGAAGAATCGAAGACTGGAATAGAGCTTCTATTGTTAAACATATCTGGAATTTGTTTGCCTGTTCAGGATCTATTTGGGTGGCTTGGGTTAACCAGTTCTTGCTGAGAGGGAGGAGCTTTTTGAGTGTTAAAGTCCCTTCTGAATGTTCTTGGAGCTGGAGGAAGATTCTTAGCATAAGAGATTTTGCTAAACCTCTGATTTTCCATAGAATTGGTAATGGAAAGAAAACTTTTCTTTGGCATGATAATTGGCTACCTTGTGGCCCTATTTCTCAGTGTTTTGGTGACCGTATTATATACGATGCTGGTTTCTCTAGTCAAGCCAAAGTTGATATTGTTATTGAAAGAGGGAACTGGAACTAGCCTGTTACAAATTCCCTAGATCTTTTTGAGCTTAGACAGATTCAGTTGGGTATGCCAGCTCCTTTTGTGGATGTTGAGGATAAAGTGATCTGGAAAGAATCTAATAATGTTCTTTTTTTCTATATCTTCAGCTTGGAACAAGATTAGAGTTCGTCTCCCTGTAGAGGACTGGTACAGTTGTGTTTGGTTCTCCCAAGCCATTAAAAGACACAGTTTCATTCTTTGGTTGGGTATTAAAAACAGACTTTCTACAATGAACAAATTGTTGCAATGGGGTATTGTTAATGATGCAACTTGTGTTTTCTGTAGGAGAGACATTGAAACCAGAAATCATTTATTCTTTCAATGTAGTTTCACAGCTAAGATCTGGCAAGCAATCCTTCTCCTATGCAACATCAAACGGACTCCTAGAGTGTGGGCAAATGAGATTATCTGGGCAATTTTTTCTTCAAAGCAGAAAAAGTTTCCATCAACGGTCAAAAAGATGGGTTGGGCGGCTACTATCTATCATATCTAGAGAGAGAGAAACCAGAGAGTGCATGAAAATTCTTACTCCTTTCCTACTTCTATCATTCATAGTATAAAAGTTGATGTTAAATGTAGGATTTTGAGTTTTAAGAATGTTGAGGATAACCCTAGGAATCGTGTTCTTTGTGATAACTGGGGAATTTCTTCTGATATTCTCAGTAGGGCGTTTTCTTTGTAATCTGCTTTTTATTGGTCGCTTGTGCCCGGGCTGTGGGCGTTTGTGCTTGTGTTTTGTTGGTTTTTGCTGGTGCCCGAGCTGTGGGCTGTTTGTTGTTGTGTGTTCTGGTTTGATCCTTTGGTTTTTCTGTTGTTTTTTAGGCAGGTTTTTCTGGCTTTTGTCCTTTTTTTAGGGGAGGTTCTGTCCGTTTTCCCGTAGGTTTTTGTGGCCTCAGTTTGTTTCTTTGTTCTTTTGGGCTCTGCCCTCTTTGGATCAATAAATTCTTAATTATCCAAAAAAAAAAGGAATATTTTTCTAAAATTCCAGTTTGGATTAAATTAAAAAATCTCCCAATAGTTTTGCGCTCTATCGAAGGTTTGGAGTTTATTGGTAGCACCCTGGGTAATCCTCTTTTTGTTGATTTGGATAACCTTGCGAGAATCTGTGTGGAAATTGATGCTGATAAAAAGATCCCAAATTCCATGATATTTTATTTGGGGAAGGGAGTTACTTCCGAAATTTTGTTTAAGTTTCCTTGGAACCCTCTAGATGCGGTAGCTGCAAGGTTTTTGGGCACTCTTCGCAGAAATGCCCTTTAGGCATGCCTCCTTCTTCGAATCAGGTGTGGAAGGTTAAGAAGAGTGTTCCTAAGGTTATTCCTAAGGTTGTTGTCAATGAGGAGAGTATTTCCAAGGAAAGGATTCCCTCTCCTCCAATGGTTAATTTCTTAAAAAATATCAATCCTAGTGAGTGGATTGAGGTGTCTTCGTTAAAAGCCAAAGCGAAATCAGGTGTGAGTAAGGCTGTTGAGCCTTCAACTAGCTTAGTTTATGGAAAGAATACATTTGAGGTACTCTCTTCTGCAGTTGATTCTGATCCCCTTCCGGGTTGTGATCCTTTTGTCGATTCTATTGATGATCCTCCTAATTCTACTAGAATGAGACTACATGACAAATTGCATGGCTTTAAGAATGCTAGAAGGAAGGGTGTTGACCTTTTTTAGTTTTCTTTGTTCTTTCCCCTAGCCTCTTGGGTTGTAAGAGGTTTATTTTGTAGGTTAGGGTGGTTGGTTGGCCTTTTGGGCTTTTAAGTTTCGGCTTGTTGCCAGGATGGCTCTTGCGCTGTAATTCTTTTTTGGTATATATTTTTCTTAATTATCCAAAAAAAAAAAAAAGATATAGAGAGACTGATATTTCTCATAAACATTTATTCTAAAGAGTTCCTACTCATAGGTTTATTAAAGAATACCTTTTATAAACCATTAAGAGTAGCACAGATTTAAACTAACTCCAATGGGAGGATAGGTAGTCTTTCCTATCAGTGTAGTGACACTTTAGTTAATTTGTGGGTACATATTAGAGAATATGTACACTGAACATGATCTGCAAGAATGTTCCTATGGAGATCAAGTCAAAAGGAATATTCTTTTGTTATGTCCATTTAAATGGTAGTCCTTAGACCTGAGAGACCATAGCTATCTTATGCATAGGTTACTAGGGTTTGATAGTATCTCGTACAGCCTCAACCATAAGGATGTAATCGATACTCATTGGCTCTAATAAGTTATGTATGAAGATAGATGAGTGTGCAATAAGGAATCATCACTCTCACTTGATGAAAGAGAATGTCAAGATTAGTTCACAAAGATAATTCTCAAAGTGAATCTCTGGCCATGATAGGTAAACAGTGAAAAGAGTTTCACTGCATTTACCTTATTGAGATTATATTTTGTGGAACATATATCAAGTTGTTAAGATAAGGTTTGACCGATAACCATACCTATTATCTTAACAATGACATTAGCGGATGAATGATTAAGAAACATGAAGGGTTCACATAGTTCTGCTATTCACCCAAACCTAGGGTACGTCATGATATGTTGCTTAGATGTCACTGATGACTAGTGAAGGCCTTTACAATCGAACCAAAATAGAAAGTTTCTATTTAAGGGAACATGAGATATCCTGAACCACAATTATCCAAAAAAAAAAGAGATGTCCCGAACCACTACTAGGTTGGAGTGAACCCAAAGGTTCACACACATTAAGAGCATAAGTGAGTCTTGTGAATTAAATAGAGGGGAATATTCATATTTAATTGTGATTTAATCCCTATTATTAAATAGTTAATAAGAGAGGGATTAAAGTGCAAATAAAGAGAATATTTTCTATAAAAGGAGCACCTAGGTCAAGCTAGCACTAAGCAACCTAGCTCATCACATTAGAGGAGGCAAAAATAAGGAAGAGAACCCTAGGGCCGTACACTACACCCTCCCTCTCTCTTATAGCCATCCTCCCCTCTCTCTCTCTAGTTTGTATCTTTTTCAAGTGTCAAAGGTTCTCAAGATTTTGTGCTTGTGTGGCTTCATCCACTTTGAAGCTCGCGACAAAAGCTACTAAAAGGAAATCAAGTAAGTATACTTTAAAGTGTTTAAATATATTCTTGTATTGATATAAACTCATGACCCAGTGCTTGTAACGATTCATGAATGTTCGTGATGATTGGATTCGTTAGTCATGAGTGACATCTAGCAACATATCCTGACGTACCCTAGGTGTAGGTGAATATATGAATATAAATGAACCCTTCGTGATATAGATAATCCTTCACCATACAATGTCATGATTAAGTTAATTGGGTATTGTGAACCAGCTTTCGGGTCAGGCCCATTGGGCCGCTCCTTTACTTTTTGCTGCGTCCACATCATCACTGTGCGTGATTTAGGATTTTTAGAAAACAAAGGAGTCGCCACCTTATTTTTAAGGAATAAGGAAACCATTAAAATATTTTATTTTCAATAAAACAATGTTTACTCCATTCAATGAAAAGACAGTCTACGAACTAAAGATGGATCCGGGGGCTAGGTTACGACGTGGGAAGGTTCCAAGTTCTTACTTGTAGGCACCCACCTCGCCCTAATTAAAGGACTTCTAATTTATTTGGGCATTTTAAAATCTTAATGCAAGCAATCCTAAATAATCTAATCAACCAACAAAATAGTGATATAAATGCAATAATCTATATTAATAATAATAATAATAATAATAATAATATACAAACAAACCCTAAAAACCTAGGACACCCCATTAGCATCCTAGGGCGAACTTGAGCTCTATTAGCGCCTACGTAACCTACTAGTATTACCTAGCAAGTGTCAAAGTCCACATAGTTCGACTACCCTAGGACTCTCCTATTGTAATGAACCACATCATCTGAAAGTGAATAACTTCATCCAAGACTCTATCTTCGAGAGTTTTCATCCATTTAAAATTATTTTGCAGAACAGTTCGATAATTAAAAGATTTCCAATGCAATCGGAATTTTAAAAGATAAAACTTATCTTTTTAGAAGCAAACCTCAATTTAAACTTCTTTTTCAAATCAATCATTATCCATGGAATTTCATTCCAAAACTATTTCTTTTTCAAAGAGATCATTTTCAACAAAAATTCTTTTCAAAGACTCCCATTTCATGGGAAACCATTTAATAAATCAATTATTTTCGATAAAAATCATCTTTAAAATCCCTCTCAAAGATAGACTCCTAAACTTGTTAAAACACTTGAGTTTGAATGTGACTCTTACAACAAAGGAAAATCCTAGGGAAGGTCAAGTGACCTTCCTAATCCTAGGGTCTCTAACTAACCCTAAGTTAATCTAAAAGCCTAAAACACTAATGCAATGCTGATTACAAAATGATGGGAATAATGCAAAAAAAGTATGCAATATTATGGTGGTGGTGGGGATTGCACCATAATATTGCATACTTTTATTGCATTATTCCCATCATTTTATACATACTTGAGTCATTTATACTTGTAAATAGGTGTTTTTGACTCTTTTGTTGTTTTTGAGCCCTTGCAGGTTGAATGCACTAAAATGGATGTTTTTTGCATGCAAAGTTGGACCTTGGAAGTCTTCAAAGAATAAATCAGATCATGAAACCACCATAGTTGGAAAGTAGACTTCTTAGGCTTCGCGTGCATATAAAGAACGTTCAAATCCGACTACAGACGAGAAAGTTACAAGCATTTGAAGTTGGAGCATCTTTTTGGGCATATTTTCAAAGTAGGTACCGGTCCCCCTTTAAGTGGTACCGGTACCCCATACCCACTGCCTAGCAGGTACCGGTCCCCGCATGGGTGGTACCGGTACCCCTGCTCTAGAATCCACCAGTTTTGTGCGGAAATTGCCTTTTTCTCGAGGGCACTCTTGTCCTTTGGTCCCCATGTTTGTAGCCCTAATAGGGGGTATTTAAACTCTTTTCTCAGCTGAAACAACTCTCACCAACCTTGTTCTTATATACTCTCTTAGTTTTTCTAGGGTTCTCTTAGGTTAGGTTAGTTTCCTCTCTTAGTTTTAGGAGTAGTGTAGTTTTTTTTTTTTTTTTGGATAATTAAGAATTTATTAATCCAAGAAGGGCAAAGCCCAAAAGAACAAAGAATCCGAGGCCACAAAAACCTACGGAAAAACGGACAAAACCTCCCCTAAAAAAGGGACAAAAGCCAACAACACCTGCCTAAAAAACACAACAGAAAACAGGACCAAACAAAAACCAACAGCCCACACACAGGCACAAACAACACACAAGCACAATCGCCCACAGCCCGGGCACAAGCAACCAATAAAAATCAGAAGCCAACCCTAACGCCTTAAGATATTACAAGGAAAGGCCCACCTGTCACACATAGACCTATTCCTAGGGCTATCAACAATATTTTGAAAACTTGAAACTCTATTTCTTACATCATTACAAATCAAAGAGAATATGTTATCAGAGCTAATGAAGGAATTTTCATGGATCCTCGCATTCCTTTGCCTCCATATAATGTAGATTGTAGCAGCCCAGGCAATCCTTTTAATGGTGTTACAGAAAGTTTTACTTTTACAAGAGATAATCCACAGAAACTCATTCTCCCAAAAGCGAGGGAGTCTATTGTGACCACATAACTTGAGAACCTTTCTCCAAATGAGGGCAGTAAACCTGCAACCAAAGAAAAGATGATTCCTATTTTCAACATTGGCCCTGCAAAAAACACAAGACATAGAAGTAATAATTCCCCATCTCAAAAGCTTTTTTTTTTTTTGGATAAATAAAAATTGGGTTAGAAGATCCACCGAGGTGGGAAGCCTTAACCGAATGTGTGGTAACAAGAAAGCCCGAAAGCTGTTCCCGTCCCTGTCAGGGGAGATGCCAACCGTCTCTCCTTTCTACGAACACCATCTCAAAAGCTTATCCTGTGTAGTCAACCTATTCAGAATGGCTAACCAAGCAATAAAGGAATGTCTACCAATAGAATTCGGGAACCACACAACATAATGCCAACTCACAGCCTGGCCAGTAATACGAATATGATTCCAAGCAGATCTAGTAGTGAAAGCACCAGTGGGAGAGAGAGACCACACCACTGTATCCTCATTCCTGGAACTGAGAGGAGGGCAGTCAAAGCAACTATTACGGATGGCAATGAGATCAGAAGTATTAGTTACTGGCCAATTCCAACCATCATCAGATAAAAAATAAGAAACTTTAGCCTGCAGAGGAATGGCTACATCATAAGCCACCCTGGGACTAAACTGCTACAATAAGGGACCGACAGGATGCCAATTGTCATGCCATAAAAAGGTAGAAGTGCCATTACCAATTCTATGTCTGATAAGAGGTCTAGCCACATCCCTCAACTGAAGAATCTTGTTACATTTCTTGCTTGTAAGTTTACTTTAGTTTGTTTTACTTTTGTATTAGTGTTGTAAGGCTACAATTTCAGTTGGTAATCAATAGTTTTACATTTATTGTTGTTGTTCTTGCTTTTATGTTGCATTAACTGGTTGTAATGGAGTTCTAAACCTCGAAGGTAGGATTCGAATGGTGGAAACCCATCACCAACCAAGGTAACAACACTCTCTCAATTATCCAAAAAAAAAAAAAAAACAACACTCTCTCATCTTTTTGTGCTTTAATGGAAGTTGAATGATGATAAATACTCACTATCTCTTCTAAATACTTGGTTTGGCATCTTCTTGACAATGTGTGAATAAGTGATTCTTGGTACACATTGTGCTTGAACTTATATGCATTCTAAGTGTTTGATAAAATGTCTAAGTGAGCATTTACTATCATTCTCTTATCTTTCTTTGTTTTGAATGCTTTTAAAGTTAAATCTTCCATCAAAGACCATTCTTCAATGGATCCAAGATAAGAATTCTAATGAGAGATGATTGTTTTTTTTTTTTTTTTTTTTGGATAAGAAAGAATTTATTAATCCAAAGAGGGCAGAGCCCAAAAGAACAAGAAGCCGAGGCCACAAAAACCTACGGAAAATCGGACAGCACTTCCCCTTAAAAAGGGACAAAAGCGAGAACAACCTGCCTAAAAACAGAGACAAAACAGAACCTAAAAAGCAAAATAACAATAAGCCCACATCCCGGGCACCAGCAACCAACAGAGAAAACAAACACAAAAGCCCACAGCCCGGGCACAAGCAACCAAACAAAGAATTACAAAGAAGCCCCTCTACTGAAAATATCAGCAGAAATTCCCCGTGATTTTACACTTTATTGTACATTCATTGGTTAGCAAAACCTAAGGATCATTTAGACCAATTCCACTCCTTGTGGAGATGACCTGAGGACTCCTTCAGTATTTTTTTTTTTTTTGATAATTAAGAATTTATTGATCCAAAGAGGGCAAAGCCCTAAAGAACAAAGAAAGAAACCGAGGCCACAAAAACCTACGGAAAAACGGGCAGCACCTCCCCTAAAACAGGGACAAAAACCAGAAAAACCTGCCTAAAAAACAGAGAAGCAGGAACTAAAAGCCCACAGTCCGGGCACTAGCAACAACCCACAGAACACAAGCACAAACGCCCACAGCCTGGGCACAAGCAACCAAAAATAAAAACCCAAACCCACTAATGCTTTAAAATATTACAAGAAAAAGCCCATCTATCACACATAGACCTATTACAAGGATTATCAACAATATTCTGAAAACTGGAAACTCTATTCCGCACATCATTACAGATTAAGGAAAGAATATTTTCAGGACTGATGTACAAATTATCATGGATTCTAGCATTCCTTTGTCTCCAAATACAGTAGATAGTGGCAGCCCAAGCTATCCTTCTGACTGTGGGACAGAAAGACTTTCCTGTACATGTATTAATCCATAAAAACTCATTCTCCCAAGACCGAGGAAGTCTGTTGTATCCACACAAACGAAGCACCTTCCCCCAAATCATGGCAGTAAAGTGGCAGCCAAAGAAGAGATGATTCCTGTCTTCAACAGTAGCCCTGCAAAACACACATGACATTGAAGAAATAATACCCCATTTCATAAGCTTATCTTGGGTAGACAATCTGTCAAGAATAGCCAACCAGACAATGAAAGAATGTCTCTTAATAGAAGTCGAAAATCACACCACATAATGCCAACTCACAACCTGGGACGAATTGCGAATGTGATTCCAAGCAGAACTAGTAGAAAAGATCCCATTGGAAGAGATGGACCATATCACAGTATCTTCCCTCCTACTGCTAGGAGAGGGACATTTAGCACAACTATTACGAATGGCAATAAGATCAGAGTTGTTAGTTATAGGCCAATTCCATCCATTATCAGACAAGATAGAAGAAACCTTAGCCTGCAAGGGAATAGCAGCATCATAGACCACCCGAGACCCAAAATGTTGTAACAAAGGACCAGCTGGATGCCAATTATCATGCCATAAGAAAGTAGAATCACCATTGCCAATTTTATGTCTAATAAGGGGTCTAGCCACCTCCCTTAACTGAAGAATCTTCCTCCAACTCTAGGAACAATTAATTGAGCACACCTAAACTTGACAAACATTTTTGGCGCCGTTGCCGGGGAGTAGCGAGCGTTCTAAAGCTATCCAAGAAGAGCTAGTGGTAACTTGTAATTGCATTACATGGTAAGTTCTTCTCATTCTTTTTGTATATAATTGTGTAAATAGTTGTTGTAGTTGTTTTAATTTTTCTTAAAAAAAAAAAAAGTTTATCCAAGACCCAACCTCAATGCAAGGGGGTTATGACCAATACTCATATTTGGGCGAAAAGAGATGACATGAATGCACATTTCTGTAGTGCATTGGGACATAACAACCCCCCACAAATAATGACATTAAAGGATCAATCTCACAGATTTAGGGATATCCTTGCTAGCATCAATCTCAATGCAAATGCGAGCAAAATTTGCTCTACTACTGCAAGGGGGTTATGACCAATACTCATATTTGTGCGAAAGAGATGACATGAATGCACATTTCTATAGTGCATTGGGACATAACAACCCCCCACAAATATGACATTAAAGGATCAATCTCACAGATTTAGGGATATCCTTGCTAGCATCAATCTCAACGCAAATGCGAGCAAAATTT
>JAESVK010001326.1:0-23325 GCA_017140935.1 Hamamelis virginiana | reverse complement strand
ACAAACTTTGCTTCAGCAAAGTGAAAAGCTTGAATGGGATGGAAGACCAATTAGACACTGGCCCAAAATAGAAACCGGTTGGAATGCTTGGGTGGAACGGGCCAAAAGCTTTAAGGAACAAGAATGGCATGAAATAGGAATCCATGATGCCATCACTTTATCTACGAGAGGCTTTCAATGCAATGGTAAGCTTCTCGCGGCTGCTTTATGTTTTTGGTCCCCTACCTTTAACTGTTTTCACTTTCCATGTGGTCCCATGTCTCCAACAGTCATGGACATTTGTGAAATTACAAGTGTATTTCCCTTTGGTTCTGAAATTACAACCTTTTTGGCTAAAGGTCAAACTTCAACTTACAATTTTCCTCAAAGCAAAGACCTTAGCTATTCTGCCTTTATCAAGGCTGAAATGAAAAATGATTCGAAGAAATTTTCAAAGCAGGAATATATTTCTTTTCTTCTTTTTTGGATCAACAGATTCCTGATTTGTTCTTCTTCCCAAAGAATTACTCTGGAATTTCTTTATTTGGCCAAGGCTCTGTCTTCGAAACATACCCTTGCTTTAGCTCCTTTTCTTTTGGCCAATCTCTACAAAAGATGCCAAGAAATGCATTCTAAGAAATTGTCTTATCAAATGGGGGGTCCCTTTTGGATTTTGCAATTTTGGCTATATGCATACTTTCCTGAAATTCGGCCCAACTTAATTGATTTGAAAGAACAAACTTTTGTTAACTTTGGTGAGAGAATGATAATGACTGAAAGTGTTCCTTCTTTTTCTTTTGAACAATATTTAAATTTCTTTCTTAATCTGGATCTTCGAAGGAATGCTTCTTTCTTTCAACCATTCTTCAATCCAAAAGTTGGGCCTCAATGGATAAAAAAGATTAAAAATATTCAACACCAAGAGACTTACCCCTCATATGTGACAAATTCTTGGGCTAGTTTCCTAATCAGTAGAGACCTTGTTGTTTCTTCTTTTGCTACAAGGGGCAGAACACAATTTTTTGAGTCCCAAATTGAACCATACATGCCTAATCTTTTTGCAAGGCAATTTGGTCTTCTTCAAGCCATTCCCCTTCCATATGTCAGTTCATTCAATCCAGTTGCTTCTCAGAGAGTAACCTTTAAATCCACTGACCAAATTCAAAGCATTCAAACTTTTTACCTCAAGTCAAAAAATAGCTTTCATTTCTTCCAATTTGGGAAATCAAATATTACTGAGAACTGTTTTGAGACTTGGTGGGAGACCAACTGGCAGCAAGCATATGGTGGCTTTGATATTCCCAATCTGGCACAAGTTTTGTTCCCCTTCGAACTTCGTTCAACTACTTCAGTTGATGTGGGAACTTCTGACAAGACTGCTTCTTTACTTTCAACTCAAGTTCGGGTAAAGACAGTGAAAAAAGAGAAGAAAGTAAAAGATACTGAACAAGTTTCTCCCAGCAAGAGAAAGAGTAAGTATTTATTGATGCATACATTTTTATTCAAACTAAAAGAGTTTATTAATAATAATATTGTAAATGCAGGTCAGAGACTTCTGAGTCAATCGAGACAAAAAACTATCATCAGTGATCCAACTGAGATAGTAATCAGTGATGAAGAGAGTGAGAAAGAAACAGAAGAGGCTCCACAATTAATTCAGAGAAGAAAAGCTTCGATCCAAGATCTTCCAGCTGTGTCTGCATCTCAAGCTTCTTCTGTTGCCACAGTGGAGAGAGGAAAAAAGAAGTTGTATCCTGACCTCTTTCCTGAGCAAAGGACTAAAGCCCTTCACAGTCCTTCTCAACTTTTGAAGCACACTGTTGTTTCTCAAGAAATTCCCAATCCTGCTACTGATTCTGAAGAGGATTTGACTCGACAAGAGAGAAAAAGAAAAAGAAAAGAAGAGAAGAAAAAAGAAAAAGAAATAAGGAAGGAAAAAGAGAGAATGGCAAAGTTAGAGGCTAAAGTAGCCTTCTATGAAGCCAGAGCAGAGAAGAAAAAGGAAAAGAAACAAAAAAGACAAAAACGAGTTGAAGAAGAGAAAGATCATGAAATTTTGACTCCAACTCCTTTGGCAATGATGGATATTTCTGGCTATATTGCCAATTTTCAAGTAAATTCTCATACTTACTTTAAATTCTGCCAATATCTATCTAAGACATTTCATTCTAATTGTCTCTTTTTTTCTTTTTAGATTCCTGCACCTTCAGAAATTCCTTTTTCAACTCATGCTACTCCCTCGGTATCCCCAGAGGTAAGAAATACAAGTTTATTGAACAAAATTTTATTGTATTTATTTTATTCAATTTGCTAATATTTTCTTATTTCAGATACACGAGCTGCTTCAGAAAATGGCTTCACATTTCGAGGCACTACCTCCAGAATATTATGAAGCTCTTCAAGCTACTGCTATTTTCGTGAGTTTACATTCCTCATGTGTATTTGATTACCAAAAATATAAAAAATCAAATATTTACCTTTAATTTATTGATACAGTCATCAACACCTATTAAATTCAGAGGTTTGGAAAAAATCCCCTCTTCTTCAACTGCTCAAGATACTCAAATGAGTCCTCCCATCAAGTTAATAACTTGTGAAGCTTCAACTGAGGTAAATATATATATATTTTTTTTAACATTATATCGACTTTTGGTAAACTTCTTAAATAATATTCAATTTCTTTCTTGTAGACAAAAAGTCAAGAAGAAAAAGTACCTGCATCTGTTCCTAGCAGTGAAATGGATATACCTTCTTCTGATGCATACTTTTCGGATACTGATGATACATTGGAATTGGTTAAATTAGCTGCTTCTGCTGTTCAAACTCCTGAGGATGAACCAGTAGAAATTCTAACTATTCATTCCTATTCAGCTAAAACCAAATCCCTGCTTAAAAAATGTTCTGCTATTTCTCTAAATGACCTGAATCAGACTGAGCTTCGAGATGAAGTGTTAGCACAATGCAATGATCTTCTTCAAGATTTACAGAATGCATCTCCAGGGTCTCCCACTAATCTGAAATATCTGATCACTCATATGATTACCCTTATAAAGAATCATGAAGAGATAAGGAATGACCTGGCTCAGTGCAATGTGACTCTTGAAGAAATGCACCTTTTCTCTAATACATTGAAGACCAATCTGGATTCTCAGAAAGAAATAGATCAGACTATTCATCAGATTGATTCGAAAATTGAAGCTCTTCAAAAGGAACTGCAGGACCTTCAGACTGAGAAGACTTCAAACCAAGAGAAACTTCTGGCTTTAAAAACTGAAGCTCTTCCAACGAAAGAAAAATTGAAGTTTCATCTTGACAACAATCCACAAATTGCCAGGAAGAAAAAAGGACTCATGCAATATCTGGATAGCAACAGTGCTGATTGGGAGAGTTTCAAGAAAGCTTTGCAATTTTTCTAGAAAAAAGGATGTATTTGAAACAATTTCACAATTACTCTTATGTAAACATTTGCTTCGATCCTTTATGAATATATTTTCTTTTGTGTATATTACATGTTTCTATTCTCCCATATTGTTGGAAAGTATTCTTTTAAGAATCTTCCATTAATTTTTTTATTGTGTACATACCCATTCATTCCTCTTAAATGGTATGCACCTCCTTTTAAAACTCGATGAATTTGAAAAGGTCCTTCCCAATTTGGTGACCATTTCCCAAATTTTTGATCTTTCAAACCAATTGGTAAAATAGTTCTCCATACCAAATCACCTTCTGCAAAGGTTTTGATTTTAACCCTTTTGTTATAAGCCCTTGTAGCATTTTTCTTTTGAATTTGAATTTGATTAAGTGCATCTACTCTTTCTTCATCAATGTTCTCAAGTTCCATATACATGGATTGATGGTAATCTTCAAAAGACATTTGATGTTGTTTGGATACTCTTAATGAATTCACATTTATTTCCATTGGGAGTACTGCATCATGTCCATATGTCAATGCATATGGAGTTGTTCCAGTACTAGAACGTTTCGAAGTTCTATAAGCCCACAAAACTTCTATCAACAATTCATGCCATTCCCTTGGGTTATCTTCAATCATCTTCTGCATAGTTTGTTTGATAGTTTTATTCGAAGATTCAGCTTGACCATTAGCCTGGGCATAATAAGGAGTTGAATGAATCAAGGTAATTCCATATTGATCAACAAAATTTTTGACTTCACTTCCTACAAATACACTGCCTTGATCTGCAGTTATGGTTTGAGGAATTCCAAACCTACTCATTATTTCTTTTATGAAATTTATAATATCACACTGATTTATTGAAACCATAGGTTTTGCTTCAACCCATTTCGTAAAATAATCAGTTGCAACAATAATAAAAGAATGTTGTTTGGATGAAGGAGGAAATATTTTTCCTATCAAATCCATTGCCCAACCTCTAAATGGCCATGGTTTGATAATGGAATTTAATTCAATTGCTGGCCTATGATGTAAATTTCCATGTTTTTGGCAAGCTTGACAACCTTTAGCATATTCAATGCAATCTTTGAGAATTGTAGGCCAATAAAACCCATGTCTTCGAATCAACCATCTCATTTTAATACCAGGTTGGTGTGCACCACAAATTCCTTCATGGACTTCACCCATTATTTTCATGGATTCTTTTAAACTTGGGCATCTAAGTAACAAACCATCAGCTCCTTTTTTATATAATATATCATCATACAAAATATACTTAATGGCTTTAAGCCTTGTTGCCCTTGTTGATTCAGCATTTGGGTTAGAAAGAAAATTTATTATTGGAGTTCTCCAATCTTTCTTAACAATTTGAACTTCATTCACCTCCAGAGGTAAACCTCTATCCAACAAAGAAGGTAATATTTTCTTTTTATTTTCGAAACAAATTTCTTCTTCCCAAGGATTTTCTTTAAAACCTGAAGCAATTTGGGCTAAACTGTTAGCTTCTTCATTCATAAATCTTGGTATGTAATCAATGACTGCATCATCAAAGTTACATAACAAATGTACAGCACTCAAGTAATAAGGAATTAAAATGGGGCTTAAGCATTTATATTCTCCTTTCACTTGGTTTACAATTAATTGAGAATCTCCCATAACTTCAATCATTTCAGCTTTCCATTCTTTTAGTATTTCTAAACCAAACACTAAAGCTTCATATTCAGCTTGATTATTGGTTCCATTGTATTCAAGTCTAAGACTAAACTTAGTCTTGATTCCTTTAGGAGATTCAATAACCACTCCAATCCCAGAATATTGGTTTGTCTTCGAACCATCAAACCACATTCTCCATGGAGCAAAACCAATACTAAAAGAATCAAACTCTTCTTGTTTTATATCAAGGCATGGATGATCAGCCAAAAAGTCTGCTAAGGCTTGACCTTTCACAGCCTTTTGGGGCATATAAACAAAAGTAAATTCTGTTAATGCTAGAATCCATTTTCCGATTCTATTATTAAGCAAAGGTCTAGATAAAATATATTTTATTAAATTGAACTTTGATAAGACAATTACATTTCTTGGAAGCAAATAATATCTGAGTTTCATTGCAGCAAAATACAATGTAAGGCATAACTTTTCAATTGAAGAATATCTACATTCAATACAATTCAATGCCCTACTCAAGTAATAGATGGCTTGTTCTCTGAATTCATTATTATCTTGAGCCAAAAGACAGCCAATAGATTCTTCAGCTGCTGAAATATATAACTTCAAAGGTTTATCCAACCTTGGTGGCATCAAAATAGGTGGATTAATCAGATAAGTCTTGATTGCTTCGAATGCCTTCTGATGCTCTTCATTCCAGTTGTATTCATCTTCATTTCGCAGCTTCAATAGTGAAGAGAACACTCTGGTTTTTCCTGCAGCATTTGAAATGAACCTTCGAAGGAAATTTAATTGCCCTAAAAACCTTTGCAACTCTTTTTTATTAGAGGGAGGTTTTGCATTAATAATTGCTCTTGCTTTATTTGAGTCTACTTCAATGCCTTTTTTATGCACTAAATAGCCTAGGAAATTCTCAGCACTAACACCAAAGGCACATTTTTGTGGATTCATCTTCAACTTGTAAAGTCTCATTCTTTTAAATACTTTTTCCAAATATTCTAGATGATTTTCTATATTGTTTGATTTAATGGCTATATCATCAATATAGCATTCTAGAAAATCACCTATCATATCATGAAAAATAGCATTCATAGCTCTTTGATAAGTAGCTCCTGCATTCTTCAAACCAAAAGGCATTACGATCCATTCAAAAGTACCAATACTGCCAGGACATCGGAATGCAGTTTTATGGACATCTTCTTCAGCAATATATATTTGATTATATCCTGAATGTCCATCCATAAATGACATTACTTGATGTCCAGCTACTTCATCTATCAATAAATCCACAATAGGCATCGGATATTCATCCTTTGGAGTGGCCAAATTAAGATTTCTAAAATCAATACAAACTCTCAATTTACCATTCTTCTTAATCACAGGAACTATATTAGAAACCCATTCAACATACCTGGCTGTTCGGATAAAACCTGCTTTCAACAATCTTTCAATTTCTTCTTTAATCTTTGGAATGACCTTCGGAGCAAGTCTTCGAGATTCCTGCTTGAATGGTTTGAAGCCTTCCTTTATTGGCAACTTGTGCTCAACCAAAGATCTGTCTAAACCAGGCATTTCATGATAGTCCTATGCAAAGCAATCTTTGTATTCTCTCAACACAGATATAAGCTTCTCTTTAGTTGAATCATCTAAGAAATTACTAATAAAAACAGTCTTCGAACTAGAAACACTACCTAAATTAACTTCTACTAAAGTATCAATATTTTGCAACTTTAAATTTAAAGATTGTTCAGAAACCAGAGAAACATCATTATCAAATACAACCTTTGACTGATCATGTTCATCTTCCAGAATACCTTCATTCCATCCTGCATGAATTAATTCTTCATCCAAAAGCTTCGAATGAATGGCTTGTACAGCCACTTTTTCTAAGGCCGCATGAACAGCCTCAGTTTCTAATTTCTTAGAGAAATTAGGCATTTGATTCATCATTCATATTTTCCGGACCACTCGTTGGTCCTACGAATTGACAAAGTGCATCTTCCCAAATTTTGTCTTCGTTAACTGAAGGAATTTTACTTAGATCAACCGGACCAATGGGCTCTTCATAAAGCCTGGCTTCCATTACGTTTGAAGCTACATTGAATGGTTTTCGATCAGCTTCCACCATCTCAAATTCTGCATTTTCATTCAAAAGAATTAGTTGCTGATGCATTGAAGATGGAATACATTTGTTAGCATGTATCCAATCTCTACCTAATAATGCATTATAATTTGAATTTCCTTCAACAACAAAAAATGCAGTCATTGTAGCCTTCGAACCAACAGTTAATTCAACAGGCAATATCCCCTTTGCTTTCTTTTTACTTCCCGCAAATCCAGAAATTACAACTTCTGTTGGGAGTAACTTATTTTCTTCTAAATTGAGTTTTTTCAAAGTAGTAATAGGCATTATATTAACGGCTGCTCCATTATCTACTAAAATCCTGTTTAGTGGACAACCATTAATATATGCCTTTACATATAGGGGTTTTAGATGTTTAGTCATTTGAGAAGTTGGTTTTACAAATTTGTAAACTTTACCATTGGCTTGAAGCTCAACTTCAGATTCCACGATCTCAGGACAGAAACCTTGAGTGTCTTCAACATCTCCACCAATACAATTGCTTTGCCCTGGTTTTGCTTCGAAAGATGTTGGTAAAGTAAAGGCCATATTAACATTTGCTTCCTCTATCATCAGATCAAATTCTTGATCTTCAGGAAAATTGATTTCCTTTGAAGTATCCGTTTGAACATTGTTTGGATTTTCTTCATCAATTTCCATTGCCTCTCTGCATTGCTCAATGATCGAGGATAATTTGTTCTCATCGACCAATGTCATATGCTTCTCATTTTCATCTTTCATAGTCTTCCTTTCGAACCTCGGATTAGGCTTTGAAGAATCTACATTTTTCTGAATATTTATATTAATATTCTCTTGCATTTTGGCATACCTTCGTTGTAGTCTTCTTTTCTGAGTCTTGGACATAAATGGCTTGTATTCCAACTCCTGGTTTTTTGGATGTCTTAGAACATACCAATTGTCAATAGGCACCTTTGGTGGAATAACTAGCTTTGACTTTTCTTGTTGACTCGAAGTTAGCCTTTCTCCTGTAAAAACACCTGCATTCTTTCTATGGTCTAGAGTACATCCTTTAAAATTAGGCTGGTTAGGATTTGGCACTTTTGGTTTATGAAACTGATTATTGTTTTTCAAACCAAAATTTTGTTGATTAAAATTTGATTTGTTAACATAACCAGGCCTAAAGTACTGAAAATTCTTTTGATAATTCTTAGGTGGATAAAAAGGTCCATAAGAGAATTTATGATGTGGATGATTAACATATGGAGGTTTAGGATAACTTACTTTTCCTTTACCTTTCTCCCATGGCTTCACAAAATGATCTACCTTCCCAGTATATGAATTATCTTTTTCAGCCGTTTTAACATACTCCTCACCACATTTAGAACATAATTGTTTGAGGATCTCTTGATCTGGCTTCGAAGCAGTTGACATTAAAGGATCTTCAAACATTGGTAATTCTGTTTCTGTTTCTGCTTTGGATCTGATTATCAAACTCTTAGATTCTGGATTATGAATCATTCTCTTCTTATTCTTCCAAGTAGGAAATTCAGCATTGTGCATCTCAACAAATAATTCTTTCATTCCAGTCTGTGAATCTTCCAGAGTAAATTCACTTTCATTTTCTTCTGAATGAATAGACTCAATATCTTCTTCAATTCGACTTTCCTGTAACATGAATCGAATAAAAGTAATTTTGTCAATTCCAAACAATAATGTTTTCCAATTATGGACATTTTGATGACTTTTCTCTCTTTGATCTGTATGTCTTTTAATTGGGAAATGAACATCGTGGAATTCGACTTCAACTTCTTGAATTGAAGGGAATGAGTTATTATCAATACCCATAGATTCATCACCTTTGTCAGGGAACTTTAAATTCCCTTTTTGAATTTGTTCTTGTATTACATTTCTAAATACAATACAATTACTTGTTGAATGTCTCCAAGAATTATGCCATTTGCAATATTCTTTATTTCCTATCTCTTCAAAACTTGGAATTTTATGTCCTTTAGGCAACTTTATGAATTGACCATTCAACATATGATAAAAAATAGAATCTACTTTTGATATATCAAAAGAATATTGCCTCGAACCTTCATTCGAAGCATTCTTTTTTGCTTGATAACTTGTTTTACTATCTATTTTTATTAATGCATCACAAGTGAATGGTGATTTGCCGATTATTTCAGCGGCATCTACTTCATAATTTGGGTCGTAGTAATAACTCTTAAAAGATGAATTTTGTCTTTGATATTCTTCTTTTAACAAAGTTTCATACCTTGACACTTTGGTAGTTAATTCCATAAGATCCCTGAATTCTATTCCATCGAATTTTTTCCTTAACTCAAACTCTAAACCATTCTGAGCTAACTTCACAAATTCATTTTCAGGCAAACTAATTCTGCATCTATTCTTTGCCTTTTTAAACCTATGAATAAATTGTGAGGCTTTTTCATCAGGTTTTTGTCTAAGTCTGGCTAAATCAGCCATAGAAACTTCAGGATCAGTTCTAAAGAACTGAGTATGAAACATTTCTTCTAATTGTACCCAATTTTGAATAGATCCTGGTGGGAGATTTACATACCAAGTAAATGCATTCCCTGTTAATGAATTTGAAAACAAACGAAGTTTCAAAAAATCATTATTTCCAGCTTCACCACATTGCCCAGTGAACCTCCCAATATGCTCTATAGTTGATTGTTCTCCTTCACCAGAGAATAGAGGTAATTCCGGGAATTTATACCCTCTTGGGAATTCATATGTTCTATCAATCCAATCAGGATATGGCTTTCGATACAATGGGACCTGAATATTTCTATTTAGAGGTCCATATGTTTCTTGAATTAATTCAAGAAGTTGATTTCTAGTTGCCATAATGGGTTGATTTCCAGGTATGTTTGTATCAACATTTTGATTCTGAATCACCCTAAAGTTTTCGTTCTGACTTTGTTTCACTTTGTTTCCTTCATAATCATTAGATTTCTTCCCTATCAACCCCCCGGGTTCAATGGTACTATCATACAAAGGATTTGTAAATTGATTTGAATTTTCATGATGTGAAACATTTTTATGAGTATCATTATAACTAAACTTTATGGGCTGATTAGTAAATTCATCATAATGAAATTTACTATTCATTTTATTCATTTCAGATGAACTACTACTTGGTTTATTAACATCTACAAACGTAGGAAATATAAACTCATTTTGTTGAGCATTCATCACTGCCTTTGATTTACTTATATCACTAAAGCCATTTGTTGGCCTTATATTTTCTTTTTGACCATAATTTGGCCTTATATATTCATTTTGGCCATAAATTGGTCTTGTATACTCATTTTGGCCATAAATTGGCCTTGTAGCTACCGACCCCCCGGGTTCTAAATTCACTTGAGGAGGAATACCCAACAATGAATTTCCTGGTAGGTTCGAGACAACAGGTTGTTTCTTTTGTGAACCATTATAAATCTCTTCATTTATAGAAGTACATTGTTTATTCATAGTATTTATAATGGTTTGCTGTAATTGCTGAGAAATTTCTGCCACTATTGGCCGAAATATCTCAGAAACTTGTACTGCTAACTGCGACAGAGTTTCTGGATCAGTATTTTGTAGATTAACTCTTTCTATACTAGCTTCAACCCTCGAGTTTTCTTCATTTTGTAATAAATTTTGATCTTCAAGAATGGCTTCAAGGCCATCTTCTGGCCTGTTCTCACCTTGATTTGAAGATTCCGTTTGTTTAGATCTTCTTGTCATCATAGTAAGAAGATTATATATTTTGCCTTTTCTTGTCCCACCGGGCGTGCCAAAAAAGATGTTCGCTTAGGAAATCTTCAAGGTGGCAACTGCACACGTATGGTTTGAAGTGGGGGGCGTGCCAGAAAGGTTGACCTTACACCGTTTCAAGGTAAAAGATTGGTTCGAAGTTACTCGAGCCAAAAATATATTAATCAGGCAATTGTGAGAATTCGGTGTTGCCTCAATGAAAAGGACTTTTAATTAATCAAATAAGGCAAAATAATTGTAAATGACTGGAAATGTAACAAGTAAAGCAATAAATAAAATGTTTCGAAGAAACCACATAATCATATTATTACCTCCATTCCTGGTACAGCAATTATACACTTCTGTTAAAGTCCTTCGAAGCAGTCAGACAGAAGAGGATAGAAGAGAGAGGGAGAGAGAGATCTTAGACGAAGAGGATAGAGAGATAAGGGAGAGAGATCCTAGACGAAGGGAAAGAGAATATGGGATGAAAAAAGAAGTCCTAAGTTAAGAGATACATTGAGGTGAGGAGAGGTAAAGTAGAGATATGCATAAAGACGTGAGTCTTGTGAGGTCGTGGACCATTTGCATGGAGAGTCCTTCCTCTATTTATAGACTTGAGAGGTAACTGCTTTCCATCCGTGTCCAATAAGGTGTTGACAAGTGTCAAGTGCTCCTATGATCCAATTGAAATCTTCACATTTTGCTTCGTGAGAAAACTTTGCTTCAATGTGATTGGCTTGAAAGAAAAACTGCTTAACTGTCTTCGCACCAATTATAGATCGACACCTGCCCAATAATATTGCTAATCTTTCATTTGAACGATTGAATGCCTTTTATTTAAAATCCATGATTTAATAACTGCTATTTGATTTTTGAATTAACAACTCACTACTAAACTGGCGGTTACAAGCAGTTATTTTGGTATATTAATCTAGTACAAAGCATTTCATTGTATGCTTTTCCTTATTGGCTTAAAGAGCTGCAACTGTCTCTTATTAAAAATATTTGCCACGTGCCCAGATTTCATTGGGCGGTAATTTTAATAGTAAACAGTATCGAAGGCATCTTCCTAAAGTGAGAGATGGCTATACCAAGAAATATGCAAAGACTAAGGAGAAGATAAATTGTAATTGTAATTTGAAAAGGCCCATCGACCAGATTAATTAAGTCATAAAACGTACTGTCAACACATGTTTGTAATTCCATCGTCCCATATGTATTGTCTACCTTTACCATGTGCAAAAGAACTAGCCATTTACAGGAAATTAAAAGACCAAAATAAATAAATCACAACTATATATAGAACCTAGCTTGATTAATTATCATATACATTAATTTTATAAATCTATATATATAGCAATCACCCAGCATTATATATCCTCATTGTTGTTGCATTGGCTCCCTTCGGATGAAGGCATTGGTTAAAGCAGATTCAGAGACAAATGAAGCCACCAATAATTGCGAAGCCTGCAACATATATGAAGTTAAAGTTGAGAGAGAGAGAGAGAGAGAGAGAGAGAGAGAGAGGCATGCATTTGAGTCTGCATTCCATGGGAGGAAAAGGTGCGTACGTGGTCCTGTGGATGCTCATCATCTTTGCTTTCAGGCTCCCCTCCCGTCCAAAACTCTGCAGTTTCATGCAGTTGATGGTTGAGATTGACTAAAAAAATCCAAGCATCTATATTGTGCCATGTCGTCGAAGAAAAAGTCACCTGTAATTTGCTCTCATAAGCACACCAAGGCAGTTAGGTTCCTTCTAGATTCTCTGCCCTCTTGTTTCCTTCTAATCTCTCTACAACTTCTAGTTTGGAGGAAAGAACAGGTTGCAGAGACTAAAGAGAAAATCAGACAAATGTGGATCTTAATATTGTTTGCTTGGGATGCATGGCATGGTTTGATTAAGTGGCAGGTTTGCGAGTTTGGCGGATTTTATAAAATCTGCCAACCAAACTGACCCATGAAATATCATATCAAATCCACCAAATTCAATCCGCCAAACTGTTGTAAACCGTGGGTGGCGTGTTGAGTCGGTGTGGGTTAGTTGGATTTTTGAACACCCCTACTTTCAAGAACATCATTCAATCTTGTTTTTTAAGAGATCAATCCTTTTATCTTCGCCTTATTAAGAGCCATGAATATCACTGAGACTATAAGATCAATGATCACATTGTCACTTCTAAATTCCTATTTTCACCCTTATTCGCCTTTGTGTATCTGACAGTACAATATTCTTTTCTTTTTTTCTTTTTCTTTTCTTTTTTTCTTTTATGGTTTTGATCATGCTTATTGAACCTGTGATCTATAATCTAATCATATCCCATTCGCCTGCAATCCCTACAACAAGACTAGACACAAATACAATATTTTACCCTTACTAAAAAGATGGCCCAAATATTACCATAATGTAATTGTTAATGTATAAGACCTCCTGGGGCTGTGGGATTAATCCCAACTTTAAGGCGACGTCAATATTAAATGGGTTCGAGGCGGGCTACAAAACTAGGCGTGTTTAGTCAGAGGATTTTCCGGCCTACTTTAGTACCGTAGGCCGTCTATATACATAGACATGATAGCAGTAACAATGACTGGTAAAACTTTAGACTCATGATAGTAGTAACAATCGAAGGTGCATGTTTGTGAGCCGTTCATGAACGGCGGCTCATTTGCAGCCCTACTCTCAACCATCTCTTACTCCCTCTCCTTTTACTGTGCTCTCTCCTGTTGTAAATTGAGGAAAAGAAATCAACACAACTACTTTTTCTTTAGCTTACGAACAATCCTTTGCAAATACTTCTCGCTCTTAAACTATTCATCGTCTATATTTGAAACCATCCTCTCTCTCTCTCTCTCTCTCCCCCCTCCACCTCGATATCTCTCTCTTTACGTTACTCGCCAACAGACTCAGAATGCATTCGCTTAGGGGGCGTTTGGTTGGGTGTAAAGTGCTATGTAATGTAATCTCAGATTACATTACATAGATTAAATCATGTTTGGCACGTTATGGAGCGGATGTAATCCACTTTACGGGTGTAATCTATCATGAAGAAAGGCTGTAAAATGGATTGCAGACTTCAACCAATGTATTCTGAGTAATGTAATGTAATGTAATCTACTTTACAGTCAATTAAATTACATGGCTATCCAAACGTATTTCTAGGTAATGTAATGTTATTCTGGATAATGTAATGTAATCTACTTTACAGTCAATTAAATTACATAGCTATCCAAACGCTTTTCTGGGTAATGTAATGTAATCTGACTTCACATTCCCTACTCATCCAAACAAGTGGGATGTAATTTGGAATGTAATTTAAATTACCAATGTAATCAAATTACATTGTAATCTACTTTACAGTCAATTAAATTACATTACATTACAGGCAACCAAACGCCCTCTTAGTGAAAAAGAACAAAAAGCAATTGAGTAGCAACAATATATAGAGAAACCACAATAAATTAACCTAGAAACCCATCTCTCTCTCTCTCTCTCTCTATATATATATATATATATTTATTTATATTTTTTTTTTTTTTTGCATGAAGAGAGAAAGACACATAGCAATGGGAATTGACAATTGCACTTCGCACAAAAATGGGTCAAAATTGATTGAAATCGGCCAAAATTGCAATTCCAATTGCAATCTGCAATCGATCGCCAACCCTCTCTTCTATGCCAATTGCAATTGGCATCCAAATGGTCAAAATTGATTGGAATCGGTTAAAATTGCAAATCTAATTGCAATCGATAAATCAATTGTAGATCCTCTCTTTTATGATAAGAGAGAGAGAGAGAGATCCAATGCTAAATAACTTACGAGACCCAAATCAGCATTTAAAAAAATTTACATTCATAGTAGCCTTAAGCACTTCATTGTTGAAGACTTGATAGAACGGCCATGGGTTTTCACCACCAACCCCGTAGTATTCCTGCACCAGAACAACAAGTACTCCAAGAAATTAAATAAGAATTCCATATATTTCTCAAGCGGTTAGAATAAGAGAAGGAATAATGAGGATTACAAAACTTGCTAACTACCCTATAGCGGCCGGCCTAGAATTTTGGCTGGTTGAAAGGGCTTCACGATGTGTAGTTTCTCATTGTTGTGTCACTTGTTGATATGAGTAGGAGAGAGATGAGAGAGGAGAGATAAATTTTTTTAAAAGTTTTGTTTATATTTTATATTTAATAAAAGGGTAAAACGGTAAACTAAAAACTTCTATTAACGGCATATGTCCTTGGATCATAAATTCAAAGTACAACAGGCAATATGTTACAATTAAAAGTACATGGGTGTAAAGTGTTTTTAACAAATAGTACAGGGGAGTATAATATAATTTCTCCTAAATTTTATAATAGCAATGCATCCCTTTTATATATGCAAGCCTAATTATCATAACATTAATTTTATAAATTCATATTGCGATCACCAACTCGCCATCCTTTTCTAGTTAGTAGCAATATGCTTGCATATGTCCTCATTGTTCTTGCTTTGGCTCCCCTCGGATGAAAGTATTGGTTAGAGCTAATTCAGAAACAAATGAAGCCACCAATAATCGTGAAGCCTGCAAGATAAAATGAATTCTTTTCTAAGCCATTTTTAAGGTTCACCTTTCTTTTTCTTACTCTTTACGAGCTTTGAACATAAATTAAAAAAACAAAAATATTAACACATGCAGGATTTCCTGCAAAACTTCGAGTTTTCGATCAAAATGACCTTCCTGGCAGGTCAAAATATTTTATAAAATGACTTTATTAAAAACTTATTTCTCATGACATTCTTGAAAATTAAAATCAACTAACATAAATGTACTCAATTCGATTATTTTGAAACATATGTTTTTAACTAGGTTATTTTGAGAAATATTTTGACTGGCTAAGTAGATTACCTAGCTCGATCGCATAATTTTTAGTACAAAATTAAATTAAAATTACCTCCTCATTTCCCACGCAAACAACGTGCTCCTCAATATCATTGAAGGGTACGTTCAACTTTTTGAGAACAGACAGACCTGAAAATGGAGACATTGGTGTTACAACCAAATTATCAGTTACTGTGAACATCGCTGGTCCATCTACAAATCCTCCACCATTTCTAGTTTCCTCCAAGTGGGATTTAGGATCCATTACAGTTAAAATTTTTGCAAGGTATCCATAACGATCCTTTGTTTCATAAGTAGTCAATCTCTCATTATTCGTGAAACCATGACCATATTCAAAGTAGTAGGAAGGATGAGAGGCTTCATCAATGTCTAATGGCTGATTGTCAAAGTGAAAACCAGGCGGCAACTTGGAACTGACTAGCATTGCCTTATGTTCATCTGACTTCAAATAATGCACAGCATCAAGGTCATGGACACTGTAAAGATTATGCATGCATCCTTTTGAAGAGGAACCTTGCATTTTTTTGGCTATGTAACCAAGTGGAAGGGTGAGGAAACTGAAGAGTAAATCAACAAAGTCTTCTCCTGCTTCTGCATAACAAACCATTTTCTTTGATATGCTTACTATAATCTTGATTGAAATATTTCCATCCAAGTTGTATTGAATAGAGCTTCCTAGTTTGATTTCTTTCTTGCTTAATTGGGGAACTGGCTTATGCTTCAGCAGAGTTTCTGTCAAAGGTGTCTTCGATATTAACGAACACTTGAGCAAATTCAAAACCTGAGAGAAAATTGCAGGTCATTAATTAGAGTTTATCAATTAATATAGTGAATGTATTTTTAACTGCCTTTTTTTTTTGCCCAAAGTATTTTAATTAACTGTTTGATCAGGTCTAATTTGATAATATGAATAGAGTTTTAGTAAGTGCGAGGATTAGATTTTATATATGTGTCTTAGTCGAAATAGGATCGATATATGGTTTAATATTTATTTATTTTTAAAAAATTTCAAATTACATGCCATATATATATTCAGATCGAGTCCCGATTTGCTCCTTTTGTATAAAAAGGAAGAGGTCGCAGTGCGCTCAGTGGCTGTACACGATCCGTGCATGTACTGGGATCTTCTTTTTGTTTTGCGAAAAGGAATAAATCCGAGCCACGTACCGGACTCATGTCATATTAAGACCCGTTTGCATTAGCTTTTTTTTTTCTTTTAATTAAAATTGCTTTAATTTTGAAGTTCAAAATTCTACTTGATTTAAGAGATGGGATGATAATCACCTTTAATGATTCGAGGAAAGAAATAAAAGATGGTTGGTAAAATTTCATACTAACTAAAAGTAATTTGTGACAAAAGCTAGCAGGCTCTAAACTTTTGCCACAATCAATTTTAATATGAAAATATTGACATGTGAAGACATGGCTTGAACATGTAAAGAAATATGTAATGACAGTTCTCCAAAAATGATTAATTAAAAAAATACTAACGCAAACAGGAGTTACCTCATCTACTCCTACATCAAAACTCCTCTCCTCAATGGTGCTCCCATCCACAACCCCAAGCTTGGAAAGCAATGAAAGGCTTGCTGCAGTAGATGGTTGCATAACTTGTAAATCATCAGTTATCAAAAGTCTGGCCCGTCCTTTAACAAACACACCTCCATCTCTAACCGCAGAAATCACTTTTTTTGGAGCTATAGTTATCAAATTCATCTCTCTAGACATGGTTTGTCCACAACCGCATTGAACATTCTTGTAATGACTCAATAACTTAAAATTGGAATAAGTGCAGCTCGAAGAAGAGCACAAGAAGTACCTGGTAAAGAAAAAAAAAAAAAAAAAACCCAAAAAAAAAAAAAAAAAAACATGAAAAAAAAAAAAAAAAAAAAAAACCCTATTAATGAATCTAGCTATGAGATGCAAATAACAAAGAAGAAAAACACACAAGAATTACGCACGACACAAAAGTTTATGCGGTTCACACAAAATTGGGCGAACTCATGCACTATATTACAAAATAGTATAGTAGGGCATTAAAAAAAAAACCCCTCATCAGAAATGATAATATATAACAAACCCCAACCCCACATGGTTCGGTGGGTGCAGTCGTTTGTGTGTTTTGGACCAAGCTCAAGTTTGTGTAAGTCCTCTTCACTCACAAAGCTTTGGTACCCCTTGAGACCCAATCCATAGGTCCAATGTAAGATTATATAAGCACACAATTAAAAGCTACCCGCTATTTATTCAATGTGGGACAAAGACATCTATCACCTTTAACCAATTTCAAATGAATGATTTTTAAACTACAATTTCTGATGAGTGCATTCCAATGTGGCCCACCACAAAAGACTTGTGGGATCCATATTTAAATATAGCTAAATTAGCTCACTTATGCTCAAAATATAACGAAAAATACCTAGTGGGCTCGCCATAATCAACTTTAAGTTTGAGGTTCTTGCAATGAGTTTCAGCCGCAGTTCGTGGGCAGAGCAGCATGGTCTTGCATGCTTCAGTCCGCAAATCCTGCACGTCAAAATTCTCGACACTCTGATATAAGTCTCTGGTGCAACCAATGTCGACCGCCGGGGATTGATTACGAGTATGTTTGATGATAGTTCCCAGTGGCATTGTCAAGAAACTGAAGAGAACATCAAGCAAAGCCTCTTCAAATTCAGCATAAATAACTTTGTAGTTCCTCATGTCCACCAGGGCCTTTAAGCTAATGGTGGTGTTTTTAACATTTTTATCAGCCATGGATGTATATATAGAATTTGTACAACTTGCTCGTGAGTGAAGCTAGCCTGTTCCCTGAAGTGAGAATTGGATAAGAACAATAGAAATATCAGCACAATTTTCTTCTTCTTCTTTTTCAGTCTTTAAATATATGCCAAGAAATTTTGGAAATTTAATAGACAAATTTGCGGAGACACTTAAAGGCTTCTGAGCCAAAAAGAAGATACACGCATGCTCGTGCGTTGTGCCTCGTGCATACATCGCAATAACTCTTTTTGCAAATGATGACACATAAAGTGGTGTACGTATGTCATAGAAATTGAACTATTCCATTATGTCTTACATATGAAATGATGTTAAATAGTAATTAAGAACTCACTATCTTTTATAAATTTTGAAATTATTGTATATTATTGTACCCCCATTCGCGCACACAGTGTTTGCTTGCCAAGAAAATACAAGGAAACGAAAAGAAAAATAATATCAATCCAAGATCACTGTTCGCATGTTAATCAATTAATATTCATTATTTGACACTTTAACTAATTAAATGAAAAGCTATGTACGTACATACCTCGCAATATGGTCTCTTTTAGAATATCAGAAATGCACAGTCTAAACTCTCCCAAGCGCTTGGTGGAAATATTGCAATTTAGGAATTGAAGGCAATTAAGGGTCAGTTATATATGAAGAAAAATGAGTAGAAGATGATGATGGGGTTGTGTGTGTATATATATAAAGAGAGAGAGAGAGAGAGAGAGTGTGGAGTGAGAGGCATGCATATGAGTGTGCATTCCAGGGGAGGAAAAGGTATGTGTGGATGCTCACCAAATTTGCTTTTGAGATAAAGCATAATACTTTAATTTGTAGTCTTAGGTAAGTTAAGACAAGAATATTACTTAATTGAGGAGAAATTAATGCACACTTTCCACAGTGATCTCCTCACTCTTTTGCACGAAATGAATCTCCCGCGAATTTTAACTTCCACAGCAGTATTGGCCCTGTCACTGTTTCAGTTTTTGTATACATAATACATGGGTTTTTTGGAGCCCCTCTCACCATGCAAGTAGAGCACAATGGCATCTCATCCCAACTTCTCGGGAGGGCAAATTTGTATCGTGTTTTGATACAGTTTTGTAATAAATTTTATAAAAATACAAAAAATGCGCTGTGTCCCAAAAATGTATCCAAATGATGTGGGGATAATTCTATCCTTCTTTTCAACAAATTCTCTAGTTAATAATAAATGAAGGATTAGATTTCATTTGGGACAATTTTAATTTTGGGATATAACATTACTGTAAAAATGCTTAACGTCTCAAAAAAAATTATCCCAAAAGTATGTCTCAAATGATGTGGTACCACATTCGATGAAAGTAATAAAGTAATAAAGTAAAATAATTATATTAACTATTCAATATTAACGTTTTTTATTTGCAGTGCATTCAAGCAATTAAATTATAATCACAAGTTCAGGTCCGCAATAGCATTGCCAACATTTAAAGAAATTATGGTAAGTAACATGATAAGTAAGAGATAGATATAAATCAAGTTTATACATGACATTCAAGTATCTTATATTAATTTTGATATTATGGTGTGTATGTAGTGTCCAAGACAACCTGGCAACAAGGAATGTGGATATTATGTGCTTAGATACATGAATGACATTGTTGAGTCAAGAAGTGTTAATGATTGTCATAATGTAATGTATAGTAGCATGTATATTTCAAGTAAGATAGTAATAATTCGCATTATTCCTTATCTAATTCAATGCATTTTTTCCATGTATATATGCAGTTCGATAGCATTGAAAGTTATACAACTGAGGAGATTGACGATGTCCGAGTCAAAATAATGAATTATATCTCCAAGCACATGAAATCCACATGAAACCCACTTTGAATTTGGTTGGCTAAAAATCGCTTGTCATATATTGTGTCTAAATGTAGTTTTTTGGGGTTGGAGGTGGATGGAGACCCACTTGGGTTTGATTATTGGATTTTGATTTTGGTTAATGAGTTTGACATATATTAGAAGTGTTATATACTCATATATACACAAGTTAAATATTGGGAAATATTGCAATTATAGAGGAAACTCTGCCGGATTATTGTCTAAATATGCATACTTTTTTTCAATAATAGTTATGGTTTAGATTGATTTCACCATTGCATGTTATAAAATAGATTTCTTTTAGGATGTATATGAATATGGAGGTGGTTTATGTTGGAGACCATATTAGGAGGACACAACTTTAAAGACTCGGTGCGACCTTAGTGGCTTTATGACTATGATACCCTGATATATAACTCTCTCACATATTCTTGAATCTCATTATAATGTTAATAGTATATTTTTGTATATATTTCATTATGAAATTCTTTTTGAACAATTTGCAATATTGTTTTTAGATTGCTTGAGCATTATTTGGGATAGGAGATAGGAGGACACAACTTTAGAGATTCGGTGCGTCCCTAGTGGCTACATGTTTATGCTACTCCGGTATATAACTTACTCGTGTATTACCTAAAATTAGTATACTAGTATATTGTTTTCGTACATAATTCATCGTTGTTTATTATGTCTTAATAGGCACAATTATTTGCTTTTGGGGTACAACTATGCAAATTCGGTGCGACCTTGGTGGCTGCATTTCTACGCCATTGAGGTAATAAATTTGATTTATCTAATACTTGGAAACATATGTGTAATTTCTTTTCCTAGCTTATTTCTATCTTACCAAAACATGTTAATTATTGCAGATATTCATGAATTGGTGGTTTCTATGTGGGTTGTACAAATACACATTCATATTCGATGCAACCCAAGTGGATTCAATTTCTTTTGCTACCATGGTATATAACATTTCATTTCCCTATATATTTCATAATTAAAGTAAATATGTTGGTTCATGTTAGGTTGAGACCGTTATAATTTATATAGTTTTTGTGGGTTGGATAGAGACTTAATTGGATTTGAATGTTTTTTTTTCATTACATAGAATCTTGAACTATTGATTAATTAATAAGAAAACATTATATCCAAAGTGTTATAAAGTACGTATTATGTACACAACTTAAAGTTTAGGAAATATTGCAATAATAAGCAAAACTCGATCTCCAAGATTTTTTGTCTCAAATTATAAAGTAGTGAATATATATTTCTACACTAAGTACACGGAATATATTGTTAGACTGTATATATATAGTTCAGTTTTCAGCTCATTTGATATATATATATATATATATATATATATATAAGTTAATTGTGACAATTGTACTGTTTAACAGTATACAATAAAAAATTATTTCATGGGATTGAATGTAATGTTTAAATGATTTGATGAAAACGTATTGATTTGGGTTCTAGCATATTTGATTTAAGTTTTAATGTGTAATTACTAGCTTGTCATAAAATTTTGCAAAAAAATTCATTAATTATTTTTTTAATACAAAATAACAAATAGAACGGTTAATAACCATTTTATAATTTGTTGTTTTATTTATTTATTTTTTAATTTTTCGGATTAACAAAGAGAACGGCTATAAGCCGTTCTGTTTTTAAGGTTAAAGAGAACGGCTAGTAGCTATTCTCTTTGCTTAATGAACGAGAACGACTACTAACTGTTCTCTTTGCTTGACAAATGAGAACAGCTAGCCGTTCTCTTTAACCTCCCTCTACTAGGACACGCATGGAGAGAACATTTTTTAGAGCAGTTCTCTTTGCTAATAGAGAACGGCTAATAGCCGTTCTCGTAGGCATTTTTCCTTGTAGTGGGTAGATGAGTTTTAGTTTTTTTTTTTTTTTTAGCAAGATCTTTCTTTGATGATAAATGAAGGGCTTGAATTCATTTTGGACACTTTTTTTGGAGAAAATTTTGAAATATATATCATTGCTCTAAATTTTATTACATTATACTAGTATTTTGTAATTAAAATGGATCCGCACATGTTGGTCAAAATTGACAAAACATTTGGGGTCGAACACTATTTGCTAAAAAAGAAATTTAAACATTACATGTAGTTAAATTATGTGGTATATATTTTATCAGGAATGCTATTATCAGGTGCACCTTATTCATCTTGTATCAGGTGATCTTTTTGTTTTAAAGGCACTTGTAGACTATATTTTGAAAAACCGACCGTTGGATGAGATAGAGATGCTAATATATATAAGGTGCATCTGTTGCAAAGTTGTATCAGGTGATCTTCGTTAGGGCAACTATAGAGCATAATATGAAAAATGGACCATTGGATTAGATTCCCCTCTTATGAATGTCACGTCTGCAAAAAATCACGGTGATCCAACGATTGATTTTTGAAAAATGTCGGAATGAAAAATTGTAATTTTTTTGTCCTTTAAAACGTCTCTATTTTTTCACTGCTGAGTTTTTTTAAAATCGACCATTAGATCACCGTGATATTTTGTAAACATGACATTCATAAGAAGAGAATCTAATCTAAGGATCGATTTTTCATATTATATACGCTCTGCAGTTGCCCTCACGGAGGTCACCTGATGCAACTTTACATCAGGTGCAACTTATATTAGCATCTCTATGAATTAGATTCTCCTCTTATGTTTGTCATGTCTGTAAAAAAGTACGGTGATCCAACGATTGATTTTTTTAAAAATGTCGGAATGAAAAATTATGACTTTTTTGTTCTTCAAAATGTCACAATTTTCAAAATATATTCTATAAGTTCCTTGATCTAAAATAGATCACCTTATACAAAATGCATCTGGTGCTGTTCGCTTAGGAAATCTTCAAGGTGGCAACTGCACACGTATGGTT
>JAESVK010001325.1:3224111-3242338 GCA_017140935.1 Hamamelis virginiana | reverse complement strand
ACTATTTCATTTGCTCAGTTGTAAAAGGACTCGTCCTCTATTCCATCTACGGTTGCAAACAAGTCGAGCCAAGCTGAGCTTTGGGTTGCTCAAGTTTGGATTGGTCAAAAGCTTGATTATTTAAATTCGAGCCAAGTTCGAGCCTAAGTTAAACGAGCCGAGCTTTGGTATGTTTGAGCTAGGCTTATTTACTATCGAGCTTGTTTGCGAGCTATTCACGAACAGCTTGATTAATTTGAAATCTTAAATTACAATAAGGAAATGTTAAAAATTAATGTAGAAAACTTAAAAAATGGCTTCTATATACTTGCTTTGTATTGGAAATAAAAAATTCAAGCCAAAAAATGAGCCCCATCAAAGAAAACTTTCCAAGGCTCTTTACTTACTTCTAAAATCTCTTCATCGGGAAAATGGTACTCAGACAGTCTTTCTACTGACGATGGATGCTCTGCTAGAAACTCTGTCACCGCTCTCCCTTTTACTGATTTCTGCACCACATATTGAATGTCGAACTCTGATAATAGCAATAACCAACGGGCTGTCCTATAGGATAACACCGCCTTTTCCAATAAGTACTTCAGGGGGTCCATGCGACTAATGAGTTGCACTTGAAAAGAAAGCATGTAATGGCGGAGCTTTTGGGTAACCCACACCAATGCCACACATGTCTTTTCTAATGCGTTATATTTAACCTCATAGTCAGTCATCTTCTTACTCAAATAGTACACTGCATTCTCCTTTCGAGATTCTGGGAAATACTGAGCTAACATAGCTCCCATCGCAGTTTCAGTGAGTGCTAAATAAAGTAGCAAAGGTTCACCTTGCCGCGGGGGAACTAATATTGGTGGGTTGCTCAAATACCTCTTGATGGTTTCAAAGGCCTCTTGGCACGCGTCATTCCACTTCGTGGGCACATCCTTCTTAAGAAGCTTGAAGATGGGCTCACAAATCATGGTCAGTTGTGCTATGAATCGACTGATAAACTGAACTTTGCCTAAGAATCCTCGAATTTCTTTTTCTGTCTTCGGCGGTTGCATCTCCGTGATGGCTTTAATCTTTCCCAGGTCGACCTCTATTCCTTTCTGAGTGATCATAAATCCCAGCAACTTCCCCCAGTTACTCCAAAGGCGCACTTTTGAGGATTCAATCTCAGGTTATATTTCTTAATTCTTTGAAGGAACTTACTTAAAGCTTCAAAATGGCTTTCTCGATCCTTAGACTTTACGATCATATCATCCACATACACCTCTACTTCTTTATGAATCATATCATGTAATAAGGTGGTTGCCATTCTTTGATAGGTAGAACCGGCGTTCTTTAGGCCAAAAGGCATAACTCGATAACAGAAGGTCCCCCATTGAGTGATGAAGGAGGTTTTCTCCATATCTAGAGGGGTCATCTTTATCTGATTATAACCCGAGAACCCGTCCATAAAGGATAACAGAGCATGGCCGGCAGTACTATCTACCAGGATATCTATGTATGGCAACGGGATCTTTAGGGCATGCCTTGTTCAAATCTCGGAAGTCTACGCACATTCTAACCTTCCCATCCTTCTTAGGTACTGGCACAATGTTAGCTAACCACTCGGGGTACTCTACTACTTGGAGAAATCCAGCGTTCATTTGCTTTACTACTTCATCCTTAATTTTCAGTGCCCACTCCGGCTTCATTCTTCTCAACTTCTGCTTAACCCCTGGATTAGTAGGAATAAAGTGTTGTACTATGTTGGTGTCAATCCCTGGCATATCTTTGTACGACCATGCAAATACTTCTATGTTTTCTCTCAACAATCCTACCAATTTTTCTTGTTCTTGTGATGACAGAGTTGCCCCAATGTTAATTATCTTAGGCGATTCATCGGATCCTAAATTAACTGATATTAATTCATCCATATTAGGTCGAGCATGTTCCATTTCCCTTCGTTGTTCAAACTCAGGGGGAACATCCTCTCTAGGATCTATGTTCATGCCATATACACCCATAGAATATAGAACAGATAAGCTGCAAATGCAAAGAATGAAGAAAAATGAATACTTTATTAATCATGAAGAAAGATGGATAACAAAAACTAAGCTATCATTCACCTCTTAATAAAGGAGGGATGATTTTATTGAAAAAGGGAAAAACGAAAGTCCTATTCTACAATCCTATAGAAGAAAGTACAGAAATCCTATAAGATATCATCTTATGGTAGTGAATCTTCCGCAACTGAGTTTTCAACTCAAGGCTCACACTCAAGGCTCCAGTTGGTCAATGGACTGATGGTATCTTCAATGAGGTGGATAGGATCGGGTTCATGAACATGCTCTTCGATGTAGGCGATCTCTTTGAACATAGCCCCTATGGCAACTTCATCAATATGATCAACCTAGTCAAATTCTGTATGCTCTTCGGCTGTGATGGTAGTTGGAGATAGAGGTAGTGGAGTGCTGAAGAATATTTCAAATCCAGGAACTCTAGCTTTCTGATCTTCGAGGTAAATGGGCTCTGGAAAACCGCAATAAGGAAAATTATCTCATTCTTTGATGAAAGCCCCATTCAGAGTAGGCCGGTAAGGTTTCAGAATGACGTTAGGGACTCGTCCCTCTTCTTTAGCCAACTGTCTTTCTTTTCTTTTCTGTACCATCTCTTTTCTGTCATCTTTGGTACTTTGATAGCCCAATCCGAAAGGGTAGATTGCTGAAGGATCTTGATGGGACTAGGCGTGCCTTGATGACGACGACCTAAGCCCATTCCTGGAAAGGAGCCCATATTTTTCATGATCTGACCCACTTGCATATTCCCATATGGACTGCAGTCTAGCACCATTTTCTCTTTATATCCTGGCTCAACCTCTACACATTGTATGTATTCAAAGCCTGTCAATGGTACTTCTTTGATCTCTGGCTTGATCTCACAGATAGGTACACGGGTAGGAGTGATCTCAGAATCTCCCTTCAATGTCACCACTGAGCCTTTGTAGGGGAACTTAACCTTTTGATGGATGAAAGAAGGCACAGCCCCAATTGGATGGATCCAAGGCCTACCAAGTAGAAGATTGAAACAAGCAGGCACGTCTAGTACTTGAAAATCGACTTGGAACTCTACAGGCCCAATAGCTAGAGATAAAGTGACCAGGCCAACTACTTCTCTTCGAGTATTGTCATATGCTCTCACAGTTTGCCTTGACGGTTTGAATTCTGACGGTTCGATGCCCAAGGAAGTGGCGGTGCTGAGAGGACATACGTTCAAGGCTGACCTATTATCTATTAATACTGTAGGAATTCTCTTGCCCATAGTATCCACCGTGACATACAAAGCTTGCAAATGATGAGATCCTTTCTTCGAAAGGTCTGACTCTGTGAAGGATATTGACTGCCCATGCTGAACTGGACTGACCAAACTGACTAAACCCTCGGGTGAAGTGTCGATAGGAATCTGAACTTGGTTGAGTAGCTTGAGTACTGTCTGCTTGTGCTTTTGAGAAGCCGTTAAAAGTCCCCAAATGTTGATATTGGCTTGAGTACGCTTGAGCTGTTTCAGTATCTCTTCCTCTTCTTCTTGAACTTCGGTGCGTTGAGATCTTTCTAACTCTTCCAAAGGATTGTCGGATTCCAAGTTGGCGGGCTTGAAATGACGACCTCCTCTAGTGACATGACTAACCTCTTCCTCATCACTGGCCCAAATATCTGCTATCTCCTCGGGTGTGTTCATCAAATCTTCCCACTCTATGATATCAATCTCATTCTCTGACCCATCATCTATGGTAAACTCGACAGAAGTCGAACTTGATCCGAAATATTGGGTAACCCATGGTTGCCTTGGATAGACGGTTCGGTGATGGGCGTCCCCATTCATATTGATGACTTTGGTTGCGAAATACTTCTTGAGGATACTCTAGCTAGCTTTCTCAAAACAGATGAGGTTTGGATTTTCGGGTTCAACTTGAGCCACAGGAAATTCTTCTTTAAGTGAGACAGGGTCATCACCCCAACCAGAAGGAGCAATGAGTTTTCAGAGGTGAGTTTTTTAAAGGTGGACTTCTCCATCTTAGGGTAAAGGACATAGAAGTCGAACTTCCCACTAGGTTCTCCCAACAAGCCTACTTCGGGATCTCCGGCCTCGTATCTTTTTCGCAACTCCCATTGGCTAGTCCCAGTCTTAGAGAAGGCTTTCTTGGCTCCAGCCTTAGGTCTAATGGGTTCGCTCTTTGTCACCATAGTTTCACAAGAATTTTCAAGGCAAAAAACGTAGAAACTAAACCTCCCATTTCTTTCTGTTAACAAATCCACACAAGGATCTCTAGCTTCAAACCTTTCTTTGAGAGCCTACTGACAAGTACTATTCTTTGAAGACTGATCCACTTTATGAGGCACGGGAAGCCCATTCGAACTAAAACCCGGGAACGTATCTTTCTCAAACTGTCTCTATGAACGATAAAGCCCCCTTGGGCTGGTGAAGGATTGAGGGATTTCAATCAGACATTGATCAATGAACCCTTGTACTATATTCCGCAATGTATCACATGATTCCGTGTCATGGCTATGGGTGGCATGGTATTGGTAGTAAAACTTTTCGGGTCTTGGCTTGTACGGAGTAATGAGCCCACGGGCTTGACAGTGATGAAACATTTCAATCAAGGAAGTAGGGAATGAAGGGTGAGGGCGAATAGGCTCACAGTGGTCATAAGGGTCGGCATGGATAACATTGATATTTGCTAGTGGTGGGACTGCATGGGTAGGAAGTGGATTTTGGGTGACATTGGGTTGAGAAGGTGGGGAAATGGTTTTATTGTCTATGAGGTCTTGGATTTCATGGCAGAGACGGAAACAACGGTTAGTAGTATGGCCTTTAGATTGATGGAAATGACAGTATTCATTTTCATTGTAGTTCTTGGGTAATGGGTTGGGTGTAGGTCTGGGTTCCAGAGGTGGGAGAAAGCCTCAAGCTTTTAATTTCTTGAAGATTTTTTCCAATGGCATATAGAGCTCGGTGAATTTTCTGGATGGTTTAGTTCCTAAGGAAAAGGATTGGGTAAATAGAGCAGGTTGAGATATGGCATTGACTTCGGTAGCCTTCCCATTAATGATAGGTCGGCGATTCTTGTAGGGTTCATCGGTTCGGAGAGCTCCATCGGCTAAAGCGTCTTCCACTTGGGTACCAGTAGCGACTAGAGCTCGGAAATTTGGAAGATATTGGAAAAACATGTGCTTATGATAAACTGGGAGCAAGTTTTTTACTATCATACGGATTTGTTCTTCTTCCTCAGGGCGGTTAGAATTTTAGAAGCCTTGGCTCTCCAGCGGGTGAGGAAAGAAGAGAAAGTTTCCCTTGATTCTTGCTTTGTAGTCTCCAAGTCCCTCCTAGTGACATCAACTTCTGTGTTATACCGGTAATGATTGCTGAACTCAGTGCATACATCCTCCCATGTCTTTATTCTAGACTCATCTAATGACAGAAACCATTTCAGAGTGGATCTAGCTAGTGTCTCGTGGAACATTTGGGCTAGCAGGTCATCATCAGCCCCTCGTGGGTGCATGGCTCTCAAGTACATCTTTAGATGGGTCTTAGGACAACCCATTCCATCAAACTTCTCTAACTCGGGCACTCTGAAATGAGTGGGCATATGGGCCTTAGGGAACAGAGATAATGACGACATGTCCACCAGATCATCAGACTTCCTAATACCTTTCAAGGATTTTCCAGGGCTTCCACCTTACTACTCAACAGTATGGGCTCAGTGGAAAAGAAAGCAGGGGTCTTGGGCTTGGACTCTTTATCCAGATCAACAGGCTGAACAAATTCTGTATTAGGCCTAGTGGGCTCAACAGCTATCTTCGGTCTAAGGAAACATTCCTCTTCATCAACATTCTCAAACAAAGGATTAGTATGGGCTCGCACCTTATCCTCCTCTTCTTTCTAATGCACTAACTCTTTGACCACTTTTAAGAGTGCTTCGACCTTCTCATCAGTAGTGTTTCCACTAGTTCCAATGGCAGCAGGGGTATGATCTTCATTACTAGACATTTTTGAATCAACAGGTAGACCCTTAAACAACCGACCGCTAGAATCACAACGCCAAGCCAGAATGATGGGAAAGAGAAAAGATTTGAATCAACTAAGAGCTTCCAGTGTGAAAAGGGATGAATAAGGACAATCTCACATGTCTACAAGGGTATGGGTCTAAGGCCCACACATCAATCTCACTCTCTCACATTCTATCTTATGAAAGTGGGCCTAAAGCCTTGGTAAGAATCTCATCAGAAACTCCTAAACTCACATCCCAATCTTATCGCAGGCCTATACCTTTCATCCAAAGAGTATGAGCCTAAAGCCCACACTTCGAACTCACCTAAGGCTTATAAACGGACATCACTATTCGGACAGCATAACACTACCACGGGCCCAAGTCCAAGGATATGTAGGGCACTAAGCCCTCATCAAGTACCTTAACTCTTTAGAGACACTTCCCTTAAGAGTTTCGGGCATTTCATAAGGTCTAGACCTACAATCCCATGTCCTAGTGGTTCTACACATTTCACAATCATGGCTCAGACAAAATCGAGGGGTAAATCCGGCAGCATAACATTACAATAATGTGCTAAAAAGTGACATAGGGTATGTGTCTTACAGAGACAGTCTATATGGACTAATGCAAAGGGTAGGCTGAGTGTCCCTTACTCGCTTGGTCCAATCGATATACTTAACCACATGTGACATCAGGAATGCCGCGTGGGTCCAATAGTACGTGATTGGTCCATTTGATATACCCGAGGGTACTTGGCAAGAAGGGTGATGGCTTTCGCATACATGGAACCCGAGGGGCTGTTTGGCAATTCAGGAAATTGGTTCAAAACCAATTTGGCTGTCTAGTTTTTATTTAACAAGTTTATAACTGAACTATTTTCACTTACAGTTTGTTTGTCTGAAAATAGGTTATGTTCCAGTTCTTTTTTGGATGTTGTTTGGTTCACATTATACTTAAATCACCTAATTTAAGTTCATAAACCAGAACAACATAAAAGTAATGGATACATCAAAACTTCAAAGCTTAGAAGCACATGTAAATAAATAAAAAATTATAAAAAAAAATTATTTCAATAAAATAAAATATTTCATACAAGTAATTCTTAAATCCATAATTAATTGCATAGCCTTTCTGTGACTTGGATTTTTCTATACTTGGATTTTCTTGAATACTAACATCATGACACATCATTAAAATATATCCAGTATCAAGCATATAAAAAACCAAGCACTTCGAACTATTTGAAAGTGATTTCACAGGCATTTTTAACTTCAAATAATAATATATGTTAACACATGGACATGTCTACATTAGATAATAACTACTTATATAATGCATTGATAGAAATCAAAATAATGGTGGTCTGACCTGCTGGAGCAATAAATCAAACACTTCAAAAACAACATATCAAGAAGAATGTAAATTAAACACTTTATTATTGTTATTTTTGGTTAAATTTTTCTACATTAAAATCTGATATGGTTTTTTCTTTGTTTTAATACTATTTGGTTTATATTATTTTGTAGTTGAAATTTCTTTTATAAATTTAACTGTTTTTCTCTTTTTATTCAAAGAAAAATTTAAAAAATTACAATTGAATAATTAAAATAGTTTTATTTTTTAAATTGGTTTGCCAAAGCTACATTGTGAAGACGTAAAAACTTATTACCGAAAAAAAAAATTAGAGATAATGACTTAAAAAAAGTGGAGTGGTGTGATATTGATGGTGAGGAGCAAGGACAACCAACAGGAGAGGCTCCCAGCTTTATGAAGTTATTTGGTTTTTGTGCAAACCTACATTTTGCTGGAACACACAAGAACTGCCTTTTCTTCTAAATTAGAATAAAGTTGAACTAAATTTGCAGCTTTACCGAGCTTACCAAACACAGACCAAGCAATTGGACCAATAGTGTAGCCGGTAGATCCGGTTTTCAGCAATTACCAAACATCCCCCGAGAGTCAAAGAAACCGAGCCCAGGGCTAGGCTCATCGTTGGCTTTAGCATACAACGTCCTAAACATGCAGAGTCAAAGCGCACACAATGCAGGAATTAAAATCACACAATCATACAAATGCAAGTGATTGATTTTATTAATTAAGAATTTGAAAAGCCCAAAAATAATTAATTGGAGTTTAGCCCTCGACATCCCCAGCGGAGTCGCCAATCTGTGAACCAGCCAACCTGAATCGGGAGGCCCTCTCGTTCACTCTTGGGGGTGTTTTCTCTTGAGTGGATTGTGGATGATGTTTATCCGTCTTGATTTATCATTCTTTATTACCCTTCTATATTATCCACATTTATCCTTCTCTATTTATCCACTCAAAATTGGGTTTTTGAAAAAGGGATGAGAGTTTGTAAAAAAACTAGGAGTCGCCACCTTATTTTTAGGGAACAAGGAAACCACAAAAAAAGAGTTTTATTTTCAATAAAACATTGACCTCATTTTTTGGAAAAGCATGGTCTTTTGAATCAAAGTTGGATTCGGGGGCTAGGTTACGAAGTGGCAAGGTTCCAAGGAGCTCCTTGTAGGCACCCACCTCGCCCTAATTAAAGGTCTCCTAATTACTATTGGGCTTTATCAAAATCTTATCAAAATAATCCTAGTATATCTAATCAACCACAATATATAAATAATAATATAATAATAATAATAATATAGTACAAAAGTATACACAATCCTAAGGGTCTTAGGAGACTAGAAGTCAACCTAAGATTGGACTTACGCCCTATTGACTGCCTACGTACCTTATCAATTGCTTGACAAAGATCAAAGTCCACGTAGTTCGATTACATAGGACTCTCCTATTGTAATAAACCACATAATCGTAGAGATTCTATCTTATCTTGGACTCTAGCTTCGAGATTTTGAGTTTGATCAAAACACTTGTTATGAGAGATGGAATTTATTCCATTTTGAATTATTTCAAAATCACTTTTTAGAATTATTCTCGAAGTAGAATCCTAGGTAAAGTAGAACTCTATTCTTATTGTTATTCTTATAACAAAGAAGAGTCCTAAGTTGGATCAAGTGACCCTCCTAATCCTAGGGTTTCTAGCTAATCCTAGGTTAGTCTAAATACCTAAAACACTATGATATGCATGCTGGAATTTCTGGAAAATAAATAAAAAAATATAATCAAGAGTGCAAATAATGCATGAAAATGTCCTAAATGCAAATCTAAGTTAGCTATGTGAACCTAGGCATGTTTCTATGTTGATTTTGGCCTAAAAAATGAGTTTTAGTGCACTTTTAGGTCACTTTAAATCCATGGACAGATTTGAAAGTAATCAAAAAGTGTACTTAAAACCCTAAAACAATGAATAAAAATGAGTAAAAGAATGCACTAAATGCAACCTAATATGCATGTTAAATTATCATCAAAACATATCATTTAATCACAAGGGAAGGGACTCACCTTTGCATGCTCTCTCGAACACATTTTATATATCAATCAAACATTCCAAAATAAATCATGATAAAAAATAATACTATGCTTAACTTGAATAGACTAACAACCTAACATAAATAACTCAAATCCATCCTATAAATACTAGCATGTGATAAACTAACCTAACATGATTACTAACCTAAAAGACTTAAACATGCATGAACTTAATCCTAAATATCTAATATGGTATGACTAAAGAAGAAGAGAAGAAGAGAAATATGCATATATATTAAAAATAAATTAGCCTATCATGCATACTAAAGAAATATGGAACCTAAACTATGCATGCTAACAATGAACTATATCCTATTCATACTAATAATGAACTAAATCCTATGCATACTAAGGAAATAAAAACCTAACCTAACATGATTAAAGAAAAAGAAGAAGAAGAAGAAAACTACTAACCTCTTTCTCTGTCTCCTTGCTTCAAGCCTTCTCCTCAAGCTCCAAGCCTTCTCCTCAAGCTCAAAGGACTCCAAGGACCTCAAGGACTTTAAAACTTAAGCTAGAGTGCTATGGGGGAAGCTTATGCAATTGCTCAAGCTTCTACTCTCCAAGCTAGCTCTCTAAAGCTTTTTTCTGTGTGTTAAAACTGATTCCAGGGCCCTCTATTTATAGGGAGGCCTGAGTTTGATCAATGGCTGAGTAAAAATCTCCTAGGAATGATCCAAGGGCTCAAAACCAATCTTCCAAGGTGTTCATACTCATCCAAAAGTCCTCATGGCTGAACTAGACACATGGCAGGGCTTGGAAGAGTCCCAGGCAGAAAAACCATTGAGGCAGGGCAATTATTGGCTAACATAATCGATGGCCGTCCTCCTTGGAACAGTTGGCCGTCCTTCATGGACTGTTGGCCGTCCCTTGGTGGATGGTCGTCGATCCTCCATGCTATTTTTGGCCTATGTGGGCCTAACTCAGCCCGTTTTGTCCCGGTTTCGGCTTTTTTCGGCTTTTCGAGCCCGTTTCAAGTCCAAATTTGACAATTCAAGCGCCAAAACGATCGTGATTCGATTCTCCATGTTTTAAGAAGTGTTTGAGGTGAAAATTCATTGACCGAGGTCAAAGGTTTAGGGAAAAGTCGACCGATTAGCTGTTTAGGGCTTGCCGGGCCCAAATTAGGGTTTTGAAATTTGCTAACTGATTGCTTTCGAAATCATTTTTTCTTCTTGAAACAAATTTAAATTGTTTTAGGAAATTATTTTGAAGCCTTTAAAGGCTTTGATTTAATAAAAATATCGAATCCTGGTCGCTTCCGGTCGAAACCCTAATCTGGGCTTTGAAAGGGCCTTTCGAGCTTCAAAAGCCAATCATGAGCTAGAAGGCTCCACAAATCTTGCCACTGACCAACCACTACTACAAAAATTGGATTAGAAGACTGTTTAAAGAAGACGGTTTTGAAAATTGTCTTTAAAACTTAAAAAACAAGACAGTTTTTATGAATTGTCTTCATTACAAAATATTTGAGGACAGTTCCTTGTAAACTGTCTTTGAAGGGTTATGTATAAAGACGACTATTTTTAGAAGAGTTTTTATTTTTTTTGGGACTAAGTTAAACGGTGTCGTTTAACTTTTGGGTATATCTTTCCACACCCAGCACTGGCAGCAGCATATCGATCTCGCTCCCTTCTGGTTTTGGGTTTCCCTCCAAAACCTCTCGAAACCCTAGCTTTTCGGTGGAGAGCAGGTTGTGGATAACCCCTACAGAAAGCCAGCTCCCATCTTCTTGCGGATGTACATCTGAGGGAGGGGAAAATGGGTTTCAAAGAGCTGAGGGCTTCAAATGGCGTCGCTGGAATGGTGTGTCAAAGAAGCTTCTTCTGGCAACGGTATGGTCTGTGTCGACGAGGGTCATGTCTTCGATCAACAGGTCTTTTATGTTGTTTCTTCGATTTTGGCTTCATTTTTGTGCTCTTGGTTTCGTTGGGTAGGAGGTTTGAATCCTTTCACTTGTGGCTGGAGATTCAGGTGCTTTCTTGTTCATCCCTTAGTTAGGATTCTGATTTGTTCTTGGAGATTCAGGTGCTTTCATTTATTTGTCATTTCTAATTCACGTTTAGTTTTAATTTCATTGGTGTTCGTTGTATTTGTCATTTCTAATTCACGTTTAGTTTTAATTTCATTGGTGTTTGTTGTTGTGGTCCTCTGATTTGTTGCTGGAATTAGGGCAATGCATCTAGCATCTAGAGATGGTGGTGGCTGAATATATTGAATGCATGCTAGGTGCTTGAAAAAATGTTTGAATGAGGAAAAAAATTCCATTTCAAGGGCGCATATTTCTTCCCAAATCTTTACATGAAAACGCGTAAAAATAAAGGAGCAGATGCAGATGCTTGAGAATCAGAATTTCCTCTTCCATCATTTCTTCTATTGTGATGATGGGAACTAACATATGATGCTAAATTTATCTTCTATTAACTGTTGTATGTAATCTTAAATTGTACTTTATAGCTATCAAACTAAGTTCCATTGATAGTCTTTCAATCCATATACATAATTTTTATCTTTATTTTTATAACCATTTTTGCTTTTTATTTCAAATTTTATGTTATAAACTTTTTCTTCCTTGTAACCTTGGTATGCCCATGGAATTGTTGAAGCCATAATGCGTACTGCTAACCTTTCAGCTCCACTAAAAGTAAGCTTATGCTCTCTTTTTTCCTTAATCTACCACTCACCCTATATTTGGGATACTTTTGTTACATCAGATTCTAATTATTTCTATTGCTTGAGAGCATATCTCACACTCAATATCTATTTCAATTTATATATTTTAAATTATTTGATGATATTCAAGGACAACTTTATTTCTGGACTAAATATCTCTTCTTCAGCATTGATATGTTTTGGATGAATTAAAAGCTTACGGAAAGTGATTAGTTTTGAGCTCTTCAAGCAATGCCTTAGCAACAAAATAAAGTTCTAATGTTTGATGATTTACTAAACTTGTATTATACATTGTTCATATGCACAAATTGTTTATTTATGCCAAGAAGTAAAATGTAAGACTTTTAGCATAGTTTAAATGTTGGAATGCTTTCTTTTAATCTCCTGCTACTATTTTCATTGCAGGAAAATAAGAAATGAAAACAAAAGTAAAGTTAAAGGTAAATAGCAAAGATTGTCATAATCGTAACATTAAAATTGATGTTTGTTTATTTCTTCCTCTTTCCTCCTCTGTACTGGAACCCTATACACTGCCACTTGTGTGATTTTTTTCCCCCTCCCTTGAAGGTTTTCTTACCAGATGACACTCCCAAGCATCTAAATTGTCATCACTGGCACTTGTATTTGGCACACATGAGTAGTTGCTTAATACCATCACTTTACTGAGCGCTCAGGTGCTAGGGTCCCATGGTTATTTCACAAAAATATTCCATCTTTTTCCGGCCAATTGTATTTGTAATGAAAGGTATGGGATTTTCTCACCTCTCCAACGTTTTCTCCATTAGGTAGGATTTTATTAGCCCGTGGGGCAAGCTAGATGAAGCAGTGGCTTTGGTGCTGCGTAGGCAATTGTTCCCTGCCAAAATATTTATGCTTTGGTGAAGGTGTTGTATCTTAGATGTATAGGTTCAAAGAATTCAATATTCTAAACCAGAAAGTTAAGTTTTTAACTATTTCTTTTGGTTTTGTTATGGCTCCAATCTTGTTTATTTTCGTTGTTATAATTAACTGATTTCATTTTCAGAGCTTTAGATTGTAATAGTTATCCTTGATCTCTGTATTATCCTTTGCTTCAGGGTCCAGCAAAGTTAGTCTCTCCAATAACTCTCTTCTGTACTTCACAGTATATGCGAACTCGTAAATTATTAGGATATTACTTACTAAAATATTTAAATTTTTTGTTCATTGTCCTGTCTGTCCTTGTGAACTGTGCATCTTTCTTCATTCTTTAGGATTCACCATGATACTCATGTCACTTTTTTATTTATTAATTTTTTTATTATTTATAACCCTTGTAGTGTGTTGAAGGAACATGATAGAAAAGAAAATTCATATTCCCCTCTAACAGAAATAGAACTTTAAAAGGAATTATTGTGATTCAACCATCTCTGTCTTGAATTGTATACATGTCATTCTTCATCAGTTGGATATGATGCTGCCAGATTGGTTATTCAACTGGGCTGAGGTATTGTGCATTGGATCATTCTGCACTTACAAAAATCAAAGGGAAATATAAGAAAATGGCGTATAAATATTCCTCCTGAAAGGGCTACCTAATAGCTGCCTTTTGTCCCATCTCGTGAGGTACGGGTCTTGTGCAAGTGTTCTTTTACATTTGGGGTTGGGTTCTCAGTTTCTTCTCTTTGGTTCCATTTTTTGTATGCACTCTGAAGAATAGATACAATCAGTTACCAAAATATTTATGCAGGTAAATAATAACTCTTACCTTCTTGATTTCGTGATTTTGTAAAAAGAGTGATTTTTTTTTTTATTGTTAGGATAGAATGTTGTAACAAAATGTAAATCTATAGAGTAATGACCTATGTTTGATGAATGATGAAGCTATCACACAATCCTTACCACACCTTGTCACCCGTGGGTGGGAACATATATTTTTCTTCATTGATCTCCTCAGTCATGTTGTGGTCATGTTGATTGCTTTTAGCATTGAAATTCAGCTAGCATGACCAATCCTTTCTCTGCAAACATTTTAAGGGACATATCATATATCTTCACTGTTTCCTATTGCTTGATCAATTTCTTACTGCAAATTGTTCTTAAATCATTCATCTATCAATCTAACCATCCAATCGCAGATTTTTTATCATTACATTACTATGCGCTTTGAGAGCCGGTGGCATGATTACATGGTCTGATATAAAAATTATAATGACCTATGTGTTACTATATATGTTTTAAATTTCGAATTTATCCTGAATTATTTCTTCCCATGGAGAACACATCTTATTTCTGGACTCCTAGTATTATGCATGTTACATGATTGATGATGTGAAACTATAGGTGTGGGAAAAACTTGTGTGGATAATTGAATCTTGATGTTACTATATCAGATCAGAGTCAACAGGCATTTGGCCCTTTTTCACCAGTTTCTATGTCAAAAAGAGGATTTGGAATTGGTACAATTGTTCGTAAAGCGGCATCCATTGCATCTGAAGCAGCAAAGCAAGCCTATGCAACTGCTGCTGCCACCAGGAATTCTGATGAAGAGATGTTGCCCCTCAAGTGCTGCTTAATGTCCATATCATTGCCCTGGGAACACATTGCTTATGATCTTTTGTTTAAGGTGAGATTGAGGTCTTTCAATTGATAATCACTAGGATAGAAACCTTTTCAGTAATGGTATTCTGCATTGCAATCTTACATTCAGATTCTTTAAACTTGCCTTGTTTGTTTAGTTATTTCTTGCCTATATGATTTCTGTTGAACTTTATGGGATTTTATTAGCAAACCTAGCCTTCTCTCTCTCTCTCTCTCTCTCTCTCTCTCTCTCTCTTCATTTTTCTTAAACAATAATAACATTTTTGTCTGGAAGAAAGCTTTGCTTAGGTACATAGATATTAGCAAACTGAAAGTAACATTATTGTTGTTCTCTTATGGGATGAATTGAATTTCTAGTGATGATTTAGTCAATCACCTAGCATGCCTAGAAGTATACTAATTTTATTTTTTATTCTGTTTCTAAACTCAGGGAGGACCTCCAGGATTTCCTATTGTTAATTCGTTTAATTGATTTGATTCAAAATATGGATGAAACTTGATTGGCTTGTATCTTATACTTTAGTTATAGACTTGATTAATTATGGTTGAATATAATATTTTTTTGAGTAGTGTTGAAATAAATAATGGTTGAATAGAACATTTTCTATTTAAATTAATAAAATGAGTTCCATGTACCTTAAATTAGATTTTCTTTATAGAGACTCACATTATGTACCTCCGTCAGATGATGATTCTTGGCTCTACAATGGAGAGGACGAATTAAACTCTGCTCTTCTGGAGAGACAGAAGGAGATGGAACTTTATAACATGAAACATAAGAGGAAACAGAAGTCAAAAGAGCAGCAGGATGCTAGTCCTTCATCTGGCACAAATTTGGATGATTTTGGTATTGGTGATATAACAAAAACTATGCAGGCATTTGTCCAGAAAGTGTCAAGCTTTGAGGGAGCGGAGGTACCTGAAAATAGGTTAGTGTACCTTTGTAGTCATTGCCATCTTTGTTGAGATTTTTTTTGGATGAAAATATTTTTTGAGATTAGTCATTCCTTTTATCCATAAATTTTTGGGAGTGGGAAGATGATGATTTTATAGATTATGGGATTGGATAAACGAAAGTTCCACCATTATGCTCTATACATAGTGTCATATATGACCAAAATGATGAACATGCCAAATTCTTGGTTGAACAAAGAAATCCATACATGTTTGGATCCTTTGCTTGGGTTTTTCTATGCTTGGGTTTGCTTGGGTACCTAAGATCCTAACTACAAATATTAATCTCACTTTTGAAATTTTGTGGATTTGGGAATTTACCATGGCAAAGATTCTAAATTAATTGTATCTTGTTTTGCAGATAGAGTCTCCAATATATCACTACTACAAAAATGGTCAAAGAAGACAGTCATTCAAGCACGGCTTGATTGTGGGAAATAAGTATGCAACTGTATATCAAATTTTCATATGTGAATACATGTTTTGAACCTAACTTTTGCCCAATGTCTCGTGACAAACAAATAAACAACCAAATAATGAAATACATTACTACAGATGAAATACTCCTATTTTAATGTAAAATTCCATTGATGCCATGTTTTCTTATAGTACTCAATTAATTTGAATAATTCAATTGAGATATAGTTTGCATTTCTATATTTGTGTAGGCTCTTACCGCATCGATAGACTATTTTTCGTTTATTAGAATATTGCTGCACAAGGGATATTTCTTGTTTTTGAGCCTGATGTGCCTAAAGATCTAGCTGGAATGTAAAAGCACCTGTGGGCTTGCATGTAATTTATATGTGTGTTAGAAATTTAACTTAGAAGTGTACTTCTCTTGGTAATTGTTCGTTGTTGATGATATGGGAGCGCGGGAGGCGCCATGTGATTGAAATATTGTTTGGATATAATTATAGAAGTGTTGTATACTCTTAATTTGACAGGTAAAAATTTGGGAATATTGCCAAAATAGACGAAACTCTGTCGGATTTTCGTCTCAAAAAACAAGTTTATTTCTTTTCATACTTTCCTAAGGATGAAATGCTACTATTTTAATTTAGAATTCCATTAATGTCATTGTTTTCTTACTTTGAATAATTGAACTGAAATTTGCATTTCTTTATTTATATATAGGTTCTAAGTTGCATCGAAATGCAAAGTTGGTTGCGCAAAGACTTTTGGAAGGGGTATGAAATCTAGATAGCTTGCTTCATGTATATCCATTTTGACTTCAATTGAATGGATGAAGTCTGTAATTGAAATCGCTTGTTTGCTATTTATATGCATGTTATTTGGAAGGAGTGTTTCCAAATTAAATTTAACACAATAGCTTTATATGATTTTGGTTATATATGGGGTACATGTTTGGTCTTAATTAAGTGAATGAAAATATTTTTATTATATTTGCTAGTGCTTCTTTTATGTACGTACTCAATTTATATGCATACAGGAGTTTTGATACATATTACTAATTATAAACGTGTACAGGTTTACAGGGAACACTTACAGGTTGCCTAAATTAACAGGTTAACATATCAATTAAAATGAAAAAAAAAAAGGCCTTTTAAAGACAATTTTCAGTTGTCTTTGAAACACAGATATGAAGACATTTTTTAGCCGTCTTTAAACTATCACAATACAAAGACAGTTTTTAACTGTCTTTAAAATACACAGATATGAAGACAGCTAAAAACTGTCTTCAAAAGAGATAGATATGAAGACGGCTAAAAACTGTCTTCAAAAGAGACATATACGAAGACAGCTAAAAATTGTCTTCGAAGGTTCAGATACGAGGATAGCTAAAAACTGTCTTCGAAAGGGTCCGGACTTTAGAAGACACGGCTAGGGAAGACAGTTTCCTAACTGTCCTCGTTCTATGAAGACAATTTTTAGCAGTCTTCTAATCCTTTTTTTGTGGTAGTGAACTTAGCTACCAAACACACTTTAAATATCTATGCCAAAGCCTCGAGACCATTCGAGACAAGATCGACAGTCATTTAGGGCTTTTGTGATTCAAATGACAAAACTGCCCTTTAGTCACAAAAGGCTTTATTTTCTGTCAAGCCTTACTCGGAATGCCATGGAATTTTGCAGGGACGTTCCTAGACTTTCTAAAAACCTAATGCAAAAAGAACCGCCTGAATCTGACCTAAAAACACACATGTAATAATGACATCTATCTAATTACCTTCAAGGGGTAAAACTGGAAACTTAGGGCTTTGACACCCTATTTCATTTCTAAACATAGGCAACCATTCATGACCATTCTCATGGTAAAAAATGGATGTCTACAGGAGTACAAACAATAAAGCCCTCACTAGAATCTCTCAAAAATTAAGAACTAAGTTGGCTTCAAGAGAGAATGATGAATCAAGTGATTAAATCATCCAAAATGTTGTAAACTAAGTTTAAGTATGTTGGTGTGTGATCATTAGTTGATTCAAGACTCATAAAATGAGTATAAATAGCTTCCAAAACAAATATGATCGTTGGGGGTCAAAATAGAGTCGTTTGGAGTGTTAAAAACTAGCTGTTACTGAGCAGGGGGTCGATTAGTCGACTAGGCACACTTGATTAGTCGACT
>JAESVK010001325.1:3206259-3224101 GCA_017140935.1 Hamamelis virginiana | reverse complement strand
AATGTTAATCAAGTAACAAATATGACATTGTCAAACAATAAACATTCATTCAAAAAGGTTTGACAATAAACACGAATGAATATCAAAATATTCATATGCAATATATCAATATATGCATATGTAATATAACAAAATTATCATGTGCAATACAACAATGTATTCATATACGCATGGGAGATCAAAACACAATATTTGTTATCATCAAAATCATTTAACAAATATTGGTGGAAGCCATAAGGCTAACAATAATGACGACATATGAAATGACTGTTTGAACTATATTTTGAATGATATCTGTTTTATGAAATGATGTTCTGAAAGCTATATGCCTTACACAATGATTTACACCTGTTTGACAATATGTTATGATATGAATGAAATACTTTGAATATGGCTCAGTTTGTATCACAGTTGGAATATAAGGGCCTATGGTCCTGGGTGGAGCCTTAGTACGAACCCGAAGGAATAGCCTCGTAAGTGGCTTGGCAGTTGATCACGCAAAATAACTGGCCATTTAGCCTCAGATGAAGAACCCCGTAGTGGTTAATTTTAGACTGGCTGAGCTAGGGGCTGGTTGGCCTAAATGCAGTGACCCTGATACGTCCGCAAGCCTGGTGTGAAATTATAGTATGGAAATGGGATGAATGACAGGTTATGGCAAGAATAAGAACATCTGATCGTTTTAAACATTAAAGTCCACACTTGTTTTATGAACTGTTTGAGAAATGTTATTTCTATTTGTTTACTGTAATAATTTATGCATCGGTATTATTATTGTTAGTTGGGGATAATATTTCTACTGAGCATTCCAGGCTCACGCTGTGTTTTATATAGTAGATTCGCAGGTTTCTAAAAGTAGCACGCCTATTGGGGGCTCTTCATCGCTAGTGGTCGAATTAGATGCATTCGGTGCATTTATGCAACATAGTTTGAGCAAAGTTAGAGACTAAACTGACTGAACATTTATGCATTATGAAATTGCCCATATGCCAGGGTTGTTGGCAGTATGTTATTTTATTTTGATGATGTATTTATTTAGTAGTATGTACTACTCGATTTGGGACATAAGTATGCACACTTCATTTTCATGTAAATTTTCTATATTTATTTTCTTTCTCTTGAGTATGGAAATATGGATGAGTATATCAGGTTGTATCTCCATCTTGACACGTGTCGACCTACCCGAGACGGTTGGTACAATTTGTCAGGTTAGGGTGTTACAGATCAAAACCAGTAGAAGAAAGAACAAAGCTCAATCTGATTCGATTTAACCAAACCCAGAATCGGCAACCGAACAACAGAGTGAAGCCTCTACGAGTAGCAGATATTCTTCAGCTTTTGAGTTTCGCCAGAACAGCAACCGAGTAGCCAAATCGCTGCCTCCATGAGTAAGAGATCTTCTTCAGCTCTTGAGAGAGGTGAAATAGGACATATAAGGGTAATTATGGTATAAAAAAGATTATTTTTAAATTTTGGGACTTAATGCATTAAAATCTCAATAGAAAGGATTTTAGTCATTAAAAATCCAAAATGAGGACTTTATGCAAGAGAGCTCCCTAAATTAGGACTTTTGGCCAAATTCATCTTTTGAAAACCTGACCATTGGATTAGGTACTATGCATATGTATGTCACGTATGCCAAAAATCACACTAATCTAATGGTTAGTTTCTTAAATATGTCACTGACAAAAGCTATTTTGAGATACTAACATTGAATCACTGTGATTTTTGGCAAATGCGACATCCATAATAAGAGTATTTAATTCAATGATCGGTTTTTCAAAATATGCATCCTACAATTACCTATGAGTTTCATGCTTACTTTCACGAAAATCAGCATATGTACACAAGATCAAGATTCTATCTTGTAATGGAGGTGATATTTACTCTCCACTTATATCACTTACAAGAAATATATTTGAAATTGGAAACTTGATGTTATTTAATATTATTTAAAAAATAAAATAAAATAAAAAAGTAAATTAAATTAAATTAAACTACACTTTACAAGCACATATATGAAAAGATGATGTGTACGTGGGTCGTTTTCCACCGAAACAATGTTTTTGTCCTAGCCTAGCTTCTTCGAAAAAGAGAGAGAGGTGAAGTTAGTTTGGGTTCATTCATGAAACACTATCAAAGAGGAGTCCAGATCTTCTGGTCCAATTATTCTATCCCATTTCCTGGCCCACCAATAGCATAGTGCCATGTGGCAACTTTTTCCCCTTACTTCACGCTGTTAGGCTTCTGTTAAGTCCATTGAAAAAATGAGTTTTTTAAGCTGAAAAAATGAGTTTTTTAAGCAAAATAAATAAATAAATAAATAACTCTGCGCGCCAAACATTCCGTCTTTTGCCGCACCAAACTCCAGCTCTATCAGTGAGTTCGTTCTCCATTCCGTCTTTGTCACGCCAAACTTCAGCTCTAACAATGAGAAGGAAAGAGAAGGGAATAGAGTGAAGCAAGCTGTAATTTCTACGCATGGTTTAGAAACGCAAAGCAACAATGGAATTGAAGAACGTGGGATAGAGGGAGATAGAACAAGCGAGTTCACATCAGATTTACACTTGCTTGGGAATCACTGTGAGAAGTAACATTAACAAAACTTTAATTATCTCAATTTGAAGTTTGATTTTGCCATATATATATATATATATATATACAATTGGGGTCTATTTTTAAGGTCCACTTTTACGATCCACTCCTCACTGGGATAGTTGGGATATATATTTTGAAAAATCGACCGTTGGATTAGATACTCCTTGTACGTTTGTCATGACTGCCAAAAATCACAGTGATTCAATAGTTGGTTTATGAGAAAACTGACTGTGAAAAAAACTGATATTTTTTTGTTCTTTAAAGTATCAGTTTTTTTAACATTCAGTCTTCTCAGGAACCAACCATTGGATCATTGTGATTTTTGGCAGACATGACATACATAACAGGAGTATTTAATCCAACGGTCGATTTTTCAAAATAACGATCCAAACTATCCCAGTGAATTGGTGAATCGAATAAAAGATTATAAATATGCAAATGGATGTAATAAAAATATATATATATATATATATATATGAAGAAAAAATGAACAGAGAATGCTCAGGTGTTTGGACTACTGTTATATTACAGAGCTAACAAATTAAACAATAATCAGGTGTTTGGACCACAATGCTTAGGTGTTTTAAATAAAATGTTACTAGTCCATTTATCTTTAAATATATGCATACAGGTTGCGATTTAAGTATTTAACTTACATTCGCCTGTAATAGAATTCATTTTTTAGTCACCTAATATAAGTTATTAGTTAGGGGCAAATATGGTAAATGAAAGATATTATGAAATGTTTTAAAAGTTATTTATTATTTGTTTATTTGCTCTTAACGGAAGGCGCCGCGGCTAACAGTGTGAAGAAGGGAAAAAGTTGCCACATGGCACTATGGTATCGGTGGGCCAGGAAGTGGGACAGAATAATTGGGCAGAAGATCTGGACTCATCAAAGAGGGCTGCACTTGTAATACTGTCTCCACGAGAAGGCTAAAATTATATTGCGGCGGTCAAGCTGTTGCGCCAACAGAAATCCTCCAATGTGAAACACTCCGCCGTGATGATGAGTCACATAAATTTTTTTTAATTATAATAAAATATAAAAGTTATAAAAAAAATATTTAAATAAAAAATTAAAATTTTAACTTTAATTTTTCATAAATAATAAGTACATGCATTTCTAATTTATGGAAGTAATATATACTCCGTATATATTATTTTGTAGGGCCCTGTTTTAGTACGTAGCTCACTTAGGCCCTCCAAACTCTCAGAATCGGTCCAGCATACATGATAAAAATTACACTAATTCAATGTCAACATCTCAAAATACAAACTGTGAAAAACAATAATCACTCTCAATGACAATTTCTGAGAAACCAACCATTGGATTATTGTAATTTTTGACAACATGAAATGTATAAGTATAATATTTAATATTCCAATGAAGATAAGCTAATATAAGGTGCACCTAACGCAACTTTGTATTAGGTGACCTCTGTAGGATCAGTTGTAGAAAATATTTTTAAAAATTGATCGTCGGATTAGATACCACTTTTATAAGTGTCATGGCTGCAAAAAATCACAGTAATCTCAGAATGAGTTTTATAAAATAAATAAATAGAAAAATAAAATAAAAAATAAACGACCGCGAAAAAATTGTGACATTTTGAAAAATAAAAAGTTAAAGCTAACCTTGTATTAGTTTATCCAACTAATACAATAGTCAATTTTTCAATATAAAGTTAATAGACAATTACGAATTAACTTTATGCTAATCACTTTAATTTCCCTTATAAGAGAAACATGAACATCGATGGACTCTTTTAAATTAGAAGGCCGAAAAATTTTCTTATTATTATTTGTTAAGCAATAATTTCAAACTATCAGAACTCAATTAAATCCTGCTCTTCACAAGAGGGCACCGTTTCTGTGATCGTATAATGATCGGATTATTAGCCTTGACTAGTAATAGGCTAGGCCAAAAAAATTTAGCTGATTTCAAATTATAAATTCCTATACTTACGGTTCATCCTTTACCGTTATATCAACTCTCCTTGGTTTAGGGGACAAACTTCCCTCCCACAACTTTTGACGCCATTTCCGGGCTCATATACTAATTTATTCTTGAGGATGATCAAGTGTGCCACATGCATGTCATAAATTAAAATTTTGTCCAAAAAGGTTTAACAAACACATGCTCCGTAGAACATTTTGTATTAGCTGGCTAATTAATATGACCCCATCAACTATTTCTTTTCCATTTTTGTCAGAAAGTATACATCAGTCGGTCCATTCATCACGAATTAAGTAAATTATACATCTAACTCTTAATTTAATTTGTTCACATTCAATTCGAATACATGAATAAGATGGTTAGTAGTACATGAAAAAGATGGTAAGTAGCACGTGAGGTACGTCTAACAACTAATTTAATTTGTTCACATTCAATTCGAATACATGAAAAAGAGGGTAAGTAGTACGTGAGGTCCGGATTGGAATGTATCTCAGCCGCAGTGCCCGCCCCCCCCCCACCCCCCGCCGGGCGTCTTTGTCCAGTTATATCTGGAAACTAAAGTAACACGTTCATGTGTCTCAGCCGCAGTGCGAAACGTGTAGAGGGGGTCGTGCTGGATTGGGATGGTTCAATATTGGTCGCGTTCATGTCCCCCCCACCCCCCACCCGGCGTCTTTATCCAGTTATATTTGGAAATTATATTTGGAAACTAAAGTAATTAAGCACCTAGGAGCCAAAGAAATATTTAGACTCTTATGTTAACATCACAGTGATCTACCACTTGGTTTCTGAAAACTATTATAGTGAAATTTTGTGATTTTTTTATTTTTTATAATTTCACAATTTTTTGTCAGTTGATTTTTTATTTTTATTTTTTTTCCAGAAACTAATAGTTAGTTTACTGTAATTTTTGGAAACATGAAATTCATGTACAATTCGCTTAATCTTACTGTCAGTTATTCAAACTTTGTCCTGCAGTGGACTCTACATAGTTCAACTAATGCAAAGTTGCGCATAAAGTGCACTTTATAATAACATGACTAATATATATATATATATATATATATATATATATATATATATATATATGCAAGCATGAAGCCCATAGATAATTGTGATCTAACAGTTGGTTTTTGAAAACTGTCACAGTGAAATTTTTTGTGGATAATGAGACCGAGGGGTGTTACAACCCCTCCTAGGCATCACAATCATCAAAACATAAAATCTTTTTAATTTTTAAATTTAATTTATGAAATTATTATCTAATTTTTTAATTTTCTACTTATAATTTTCTATTTGTTAGGGTTTTATTGTGACTTGGATAATCGGATTTACTCTGTTGCCCTCTATGAACAATGTTTCATATGTGTTTGGGACAAAATATATTGAGAATATTCTAGTAACAGAAACGGAAATGATCAATCATATCAGCACATACTGACTTTTGTGAAAATCAGCATAAAGTTCATAGGTGGTTGTAGGATAGATATTTTGAAAGCCTGACTGTTGGATTAGATACTATGAATATGTATGTCAGGCATGCCAAAAATCATAGTGATCCAATGGTTGGTTTCTCAGATATATCACTGAAAAAAAACATTGAAAAAAACTGTGATAATTTTCAGCAGTCAGAATTATTCACAATCTGTATTTTGATATGTCTACATCGGATCACTATGATTTTTGGTAGACGTGACATTCATAACTATCTAATCCAACGGTCGGTTTTTCAAAATATGCATCCCACAATTTCCTATGAGCTTCATGCTAATTTTTACAAAAGTCAACATTTTCTTACTAGATCTGGACTTATAGATATTAATCAATACCTATATATTTATTGGGTTTTGAGCCATCTTCTTAGTTAAATTCCCCTCCCCACAAATTTCTCTTTCTCCAACATAAAATTTAGATTCAGTATTCAGGAAGCCTTTTATACCATTTTCATAATTTTTCATTTTTCACGTAAATCAAAAATTAAAATATAACATTTTTAATTAAACTAATCATAATTATATTCTTTAATCTCAACTCATCTTGTAAAAATAGTCGATCATGAACTAGTTGTTGAGAAATTTTATAATTAAAAAAAAAAATGTATTCGATTACTCTTTCAAATAAAGTAATGTATTATTGGCAATATTATACAAATATTTTTATAAAATAAGATAAAATATGTTATTAATAGTGATATATATACTACAAGAAACGAAACAATATAACATATAACGAACTTTAATTACAGAAAAATTTGTATTAGACCTACACATATCGTATTCGTGCATGTTTTATTTTTATCATTTCCAATTTTTTCGCCAACTATTTATTTCATTTCATATTTTTTTGGTGTGGTATTTTACTAACCATGCTGAGGATAGGACGTGAGGTCCAACAAATTAAGACGGATTGGAATGCATCTCAGCCGCAGTGCCGAAACGTGTAGAGGGGGTCGTGCTGGATTGGGATGGTTCAATATCGGTCGCGTTCATGTCAAGCCCCCCCCCCCCCCGGGGCGTCTTTATCCAGTTATATTTGGAAACTAAAGTAATTAAGCACCTAGGAACCAAAGAAATATTTAGATTTTTATGTTCGTTAAAGAACATTGATCTAACAATTAGTTTCTGAAAAATGTTACAATAAAATTTTGTGACTTTTTTGGTTTTTAAAATGTTGCCAATTTTTGTCAGCTTTTTTTTTTTTTTCCTCAGAAACTGACAATTGGATTACTGTAATTTTTGGGAACATGAAATTCATGTACAATTCATTTAATCTAACTATCGGTTATTCAAACTTTGTCCTGTAATGGACTCTACATAGTTCACCTTAATGCAAAGTCGAGCATAAGGTGCACTGAAGTGGAAGAATACCGTCTACCGATCTATTAATGACACGTGGATGAAATCTGAACCCGATCAATTTGTTATACCCGATCTCTACAAAGCCAGCTGTAAAGTAGACACTCATTACACTAACGGCCTCTGCAAAACCTGCGGGTTTTGCTGGTCTGATATTGGACAGTGACAAGCCATCATGATCCGAAGAAACGGTTGCGGAAATATCCTAAAAGGGGGATTTCCGACCCTACCCTGTACGGACATCATGTAATTATAATATGCGATCGACCCTATAAAAGGTAAAGGTCACATCCAATACGAGGTATGCACTAAAAACCCTACCCAACTTACAAACATTCTCTTTGTTTCTTGTGTACTAACTTGACCGTCGGAGATTTACAGGTCGAGTACCACACCGGTGCAAGTACCAAGAAAATACGCCGTTTCAATCCCCGATTTAGGCATATTCCACCTTTCTGTTTTTTGACATCATCAGTTTGGCGCCCACCGTGGGGCCGATAGCATTAATCTTTCGGCGCCTATTCCACCAACATCGACCATGGTAATTACTAGATCCGGGGTAATGAACAATGACGACCTCAACGTTCCGATCACGGCGAACACTCAGGCCGATTTACCTCAAATCAGCAACTCGCCTCTCGACGATGGACACGAGAGATCGGAAAGGCCACCCTCAACAAACAAAGAGCCAAGCTAACATCATGAACCACAAATATTACCACCTGCTCGATACGACATAGGGTCTTTCTCCAACGACCCATATCAACTCCATTTCCTAAACATGCAAAAACAAATGGAGAGCATGACCCTCATCATTCAAACCTTAACTCGCCAACAAGAAAGGCTCCTGTCGCACGAAGCTCACAACCACTCTCCTCAAAACCAACCACCAATTCCAACATTTCCTCAACAAACCAGAGGGCAGGAAACGGCACGGCAACCACCACCCCCGAGGAGAACGGCGGTTGAAAGCAGACGATCGGCACCTCGTGAAAATAGGAGCGGACATCGGGAGGATGAAGGAAGTAGTTCTGAGATTGGATCAAGGAGGCGACCTACGAATCTTGAACGACACCGAGAACGCGATGATGAAGGTTCTCAGGGAACGGGAGGATCAAGGTCGAGACGCCCTCGGCGAGAGAATACCCGGTTCACTCCTTATCCAAGGAGAGCGGAGCAAGCGAAAGAAAACAGACCCGACTCTAGGGAAGTTGATCAATCTTCCCCATTCATTTCCAGGGTTCTACGTGAGCCTTTACCCAACAAGTTCAAACTACCGACCATTGATCCATACGATGGGACCACCGACGCAAGAGAACACATCATGACATACAAAGATCACATGTACCTTAGAGGTATTGCTGATCCGATTATGTGCCGAGCCTTCCCGATGACTTTGAAGGGACCGGCCCGAACTTGGTTCCAAAGATTGGCTCCAAATTCAATCAGCACTTTCCAGAGTCTGTACTCTGCATTCACCGCTCATTTCGTCAGCAGCAACCGACCTAAGCGACCCATGACTCATCTTCTGAACCTCGAGCAGGAAAAGGAGGAGAACCTGAAATCATATATTCGACGATTTAGCTCGGCCCTGCTCGAGATAGATGACATAAATGAATGAATGGCGATCGCCACCATGATAAAGGGCCTCAGGGCCAGAAGCTTGAGGATCTCATTCGCTAAAAGAGAGCCAAAAACGATAACCGAGCTCCTGGAAAGAGCAAGGAAATACATTGGGGTGAACGATGCCTTTGACTCAGAAAAAAAGGCCCGTGACTCGGCTCCAAAGAGGAAAGAAAGGGACACCGAGGAAAAGAAACTACCGGACAAAAAACAAAAGGCTGAGGCAACCGACCGACGACGCTCTCCACCAAGAAGATTTACATCTTTTACTCCGCTGCGATTACCAATTAACTCTGTTCTGAATCAAGTCGGCACGCAGCCATACGTAAAGTGGCCCCTACGATTAAGGTCTGACCCAAAAAAGAGAGACAAGAATAAGTGGTGCGCCTTTCATAAGGATCATGGCCATCTTACCGAAGAATGCTTCGATCTCAAGAACGAAATCGAAAGCCTCATCAAAAGGGGGTTTCTGAAGGAGTTCATTGATCAGTCAAAGGCCGAAAGCACCCATCAACAGAATCCCGATCAAAGGATTGGCCAACCCAACCAGAGGCTTGCGGGTGTAATAGACACTATTCATGGGGGGTTTACGTATGCCGGAGAAAGCAGATCGGCGAGAAAAGCATATGCAAGATCAGCAAACTCTACAGCTTCGGACCAGGTATATAACCTTTCTCATCAAAGGCCAAAAAGATATGGTCTCCTAACTTTCTCTGAGGAAGATCTGAAAGGAGTCCACTTACCACATGATGACCCCCTCATTATTAAGGCAATCATAGCAAATTTTGAGGTAAGCAAAATCCTGATCGACACTGGGAGCTCGGCTGATATTCTGTTCATCACAGCATACGAGAGAATGGGAAGAAGAATAGCCGACCTCTTACCAATCAACACTCCTTTGGTCGGGTTCAATGGGTCGATCCTACAACCACTTGGATGGGCTAACCTGCCAATCACGATCGGAGACCGGCCAACCCAAGCCACACGGGATGCAACATTCATGGTCGTCGATTGCCCGTCGGCGTACAACGCAATCTTCGGTCGACCAACCTTGAACGATTTTGGTGCGGCAGCCTCGACCCTGCATCTTTGTGTCAAATTCCCGACCTCCCATGGGACCGGTACCATCAGAGGAGATCAAGCTCTAGCCCGTTCATGTTTCAGCATTTCACTAGACAGCAGAGAAGAACCATCAAACCAAACCCTTCTTTCAGATTCAAAGGATTCAAATATCGACAATCAAGCCGACCAAAAGTCCGATGATCGTTTATAGCAATCAAAGCAGGAAGAGTCCGGGATGGATGACCTTCGAGATGAAAATAGTTCCAGTTCCAGGACGATCCCATTGGAAGGACTTCTTGAATTTCAAATCCACCCCACTGATCCGAGCAAAACAGCAAAGATAGGATCCGAACTCCCGACTCATATGAAGACCGATCTGGTAGCTTTTCTCATAAAGAACTGGGACATATTTGCATGGGGGCACGAGGACATGCCTGGGATTGATCCAAATGTTGCAGTTCACAAACTACATGTTGACCCGACCTACAAACCTGTCCGACAAAAGAAGAGAATCACTTCAGAAGAAAAGGCTAGGGCGATCCAAGAAGAGGTACAAAAGCTTCTCAAAGCTGGTTTTATACAAGAGACCTTTCACCCCGACTGGCTTTCCAACTACGTCGTTGTCAAGAAAAAGACAGGCAAATAGAGGGTATGTATTGACTTTACCGATCTGAACAAAGCCTGTCCGAAAGACAGTTTTCCGCTCCCACGCATTGATCAAATGGTCGATGCCACAGCTGGTCATGAACTCCTGAGCTTCATGGATGCTTACTCAGGTTACAACCAGATCATGATGCATCCTTCCGACCGGGAAAAGACAGCTTTCATAACGGCGATCGGCATGTTTTGTTTTCTACCTATGCATTTTGGGCTTATGAATGCAGGATCAACCTACCAGAGAACTGTCACGCTAATGTTCGGACTACTTCTAGGATCAACTATGGAGGTCTACATCGATGACATGCTGGTCAAAAGTCTAAAGGCCACCGATCATATCAAAAATTTGGATGAAGCTTTCAAGATAATGAGAAGGTTCGGGATGCGTCTCAACCCAACAAAGTGTTCCTTCGGGGTGAAATCTGGAAAATTTCTAGGCTTTCTGGTGACGGAGCGGGGGATTGAGGCCAACCCCGATCAAATTAAAGCTTTGCTCGAAATGAAGACCCCAACAACTATCAAGGAAATTCAAAGCCTTACTGGTCGGATGGCCGCCCTGAATAGGTTCATTTCAAAATCTTCTGACAAAGGATCACAGTTCTTTAAAGTCCTTAAGGGGAACAAAAGATTTCAATGGACTCCAGAAGCCGAGGAAGCTTTTCAGAGACTAAAGGTCTACCTAGGGTCACCCCCACTCCTTTCAAAACCTATCCAAAACGATGTCCTTTTTCTCTATCTTGGTGTTTCCCCTTCAGCGGTCAGTTCAGTGCTCATCCGGGAAGATAACAAGATCCAAAGGCCGATCTACTATATCAGCAAAGCCTTGGTAGGAGCTGAAATAAGGTACCCCTATCTAGAAAAACTGGCATTTTCAGTTGTCACCTCTGCTAGAAAATTAAGACAATATTTTCAAGCTCATCCGATTGTTGTCTTAACCGATCAACCTTTGAGGCACATCTTGCACCGACCTGATACGTCGGGAAGAATGGTAAGATGGGCAGTGGAACTCGGTGAGTTCGATATCGACTACCGACCTCGATTGGCAGTAAAGGGTCAAGCACTGGCTGACTTCATTGCGGAATTCACATCCGAGGCTGAAGAAGATACTTCAATCATCCCGATCCAATCATCATCCGAAAATACAAGAGATTCGCAGCTTCACCCAGCCTGGCATCTTTTCGTAGATGGATCTTCAAACTCCAAAGGATCGGGAGCCGGAATTGTGCTCATTTCTCCCGATGGAGAAAAAATAGAGCTAGCCCTGAGGCTCTGTTTTAAAACCACAAACAACGAGGCGGAATACGAAGCACTATTAGCTGGACTACAAATGGCTGCCGACCTTCTTGTTCGTGATGTGCATATATTCAGCGACTCCCAACTGGTGGTGAATCAGATCAATGGAATCTACCTGGCCAAAGAACCAACAATGCAAAAGTATTTAGAGAAAGCCAAAGAAGCCTTAAGTAAATTTACATCAGCCTCTATCAGCCAAGTTCCAAGAGAGGAAAACTGTCACGCCGACGCATTGGCAAATTTGGCTTCAGCTGTCCAGACTGACCTGCCAAGATCGGTAGTGATCAAGCTTGCCAAACGACCTCTAATAGATACACTTGAGATCCCAATCTTCAGTATAACTACCGATCCAACTTGGATAGATCCAATCAAAGATTATATCATGACGGGTAAACTTCCAACAGATCGGGCTGAAGCTCGAAGAGTTAAAAGTCGAGCTGCTCGATATTGCGTCATCAATAGTAACCTCTACCGACGATCATTCTACGGACCTTGTCTCCGATGTGTTCTGCCAGATGAAGCCAACTATGTTCTGCGTGAAATTCACGAAGGAGTGTGCGGTAATCATGCAGGAGCGCGATCACTCATAAAGAAAACAGTTCGGCAGGGTTACTACTGGCCTCATATGGAGAAGGATGCTATGACTCTGGTCCGGCAATGCGACAAATGTCAAAGGTTCGCCCCAATTCAGCATCAACCTCCTAATTTCCTTACCCTGATCTCAAGTCCTTGGCCATTCGCACAGTGGGGGATTGATATTGTTGGCCCCCTCCCGAACGCAAGGGATCAAAAGAAATTCCTGATAGTGGCGATTGATTACTTCTCTAAATGGGTAGAAGCCCGACCTGTAGCCCGAATCACCGAAAGCTGTATCCGAAGTTTTATTTGGGAAAACATCATCTGCAGATTCGGGATACCGCGCGTTTTGATTACCGACAACGGAACTCAGTTTAATAATACCGGACTGCGAAAGTTATGTACCGAACTTGGTATTCAAAATAACTTTTCCTCACCGGGCCATCCCCCGGCCAATGGACAGGTCGAGGTCACCAATCGGACAATCATCCATTCATTGGAGAAAAGACTAGAACGGGCCAAAAGTTTATGGGTGGATGATCTCCCATCAGTCTTGTGGGCATATCATACCACCAGTCGGGTTTCTACGGGAGAAACCCCTTTTTCTCTTACCTACGGAACTGAAGCGGTGATTCCCGTTGAGATCGGCATGCCATCTTACCGAATCGAGATTTTCAATGCTGAAGAAAATGATCGCGAACTTCGTTACAATCTAGACATGTTGGAAGAGAAACGAGAGGCAGCCCGACTCAGGATGGCCGCCTACAAACAAAAAATGGCTCGGGCTTACAATAAGAACGTCAAAGTAAGGCATTTTCAATCTGGTGACCTCGTCCTTAAAAAAGTCCTCAATCCTAGCAAGCTCGAACCTAACTGGGAAGGGCCATACAAAGTTCGGCACTACAATAGAATCGGCACTTACTGGATTACCGATCTTCAAGGAAAATTGCTTAAGCGTCCCTGGAACGCCGCACATCTTAAGAAGTACTACCAATAGAGGACTCATCCTCCCGAACTATCTCACGTAGATTTTTTCTGTATGTTTCTTCTTTTTTCAATATATATATAAATATCTTTGTTCCCTTTCTCTGATTACTTGCCGATCTTTGTATATATTGTTTCTCTATATGCAAATATTGTTGTTTATGCTTTTATTTTTTATTTTTTATTTTTTATTTCTTCCCAATGATATATTTCTTCCCGATGTTTTTACCTTGTTAGAATTTTTTGCCTTCTTAGACAATTATTATTCCATAAAATTTAAGTGCATTCAACATGGAAGTCCCGACCCAAACTCGAGCCAGCAAATTACTAATAGTTTGCTCATTGATCAAAGAAATTGATCGGGGGTTTAACGTCCCAACGTTACCCCCAGGTACTATGGTATCCATCCCTGATAATTGAACGCTCCCAATAAAAAGTTCGGTGTATGATAGTCAAGTTAAATTCTACTTCATAACCCCGAACTGGGGGGCATCGACGAGTTAAAAAGCTCAAAGCAAGTTAAAAAGCTCAAGGCAATACAACGGAAATTGCACCAAACAAAAAACTCTATTTCATTAACTATGAAAAGTTTCAGTACATATTTTTTCCACACAAAAAAAAAAAGAAAAGGAAATACATCAGCCATCAACATGGATCATTTGATCCTTAGAAGTCGGGGTATCGGAGCGCTCAATCGGAAGAGAATGATCGGCAGGAGGTTGAGAGATCGGCATATGTTGACCAGTACCTTCACGATCACTGATCGTCGCCTCCTCATCATCTTCGGCCGGAGGATCGGCAGGTGCTTTGGCTGCATCTCGCTGCCTCTTGATCTCCTCCAGAGTGACCATTAAAAGATCAGCCTCTGGCATAAGCTTTGCAACAAAGTCTTTGGCCATGTTGAAGCCCCTAGCAAGGAAAGGGCTGGCTGTCTTGATCACAAGATTCTTCAACTCTGGAGAAGATCGGTAGTCTTGCACCGCCTTCTCAGCAATTTCTTTTTCAGCCTCCTTGGCTTGTAGAAGATCGGCCTCCAAAGCCTCCACTCTCTTTTTCAACTCCTCCTCCCGATTCTTTAGCTTTACTTTTTCAAGCTCCAGAGAGGACTTGAGACCCCGAACTTCTTTAGCAGATTGTTCTATCTGCTCTTTTAGTTTCCTGTTGATGACCTCAGCATTTCCTTTAGCTCGCCTCGCCTCCCGTGCTGCTAGGAGGGAATGAAGCCCGAGAAAGGCACTCTAAAAAAAAATATATAAGCATGAAGAAAAGATCACAAAAAGCGTGAAATTGGAAAGACCAAACCGAAGAAAATTACCTTAATTGCTGAGTGAGCAAGCTGCTCAGAGACTTCGTTTGGTGCCATTTTGCATAGGGCTTCCTGGTCTACCGGACCCATGAGCCTCGAAAGCCTTCAGGCTCAAAGTCGGGCTGCTTAAAAAAGAGCTCCCGACAGTGAGACCTGAAAGATTCAAAGGGGCCCCAAGTCCGGCGCTGAACCATTCCCCAGCGGCAGCACGTGCAGGTCGGGTTCCCAATCCCGAGCCTTCACCGGAACCCGATCCGATCTCAGTTGTGACCGGCACTGCAGTTGGAACTTCATCTGCCGGTCGTTTCTTTTTCCGAGCCGGTTGTGCAGACGGTCGGGCAACGGTGACCTGGGTCGAAGAAGACCCGGGAGGAACGGCAGCCCCCGCCAGAACATCGTCCAAATCGATGTCCATGCCTGCAAAAAGGTAACCCGATTAAAAAATAGTTCACGAAAATATATTTGTATGTTATGAGATCGGGATACCTCTTTTTTTCTTTTTGTTGTTCTTTTGTCTGTTCTTTCGGTCCTCAATCACTTTCAAAATTTCGAGCTCTCTCTCCCGATCTCTTGGAGTAATTGAGAACCTCCGATATTGCTGAAGAAGAGGTTCTATTTGACGACCGTCTGTGGTGATGCTTCTAAAAAGGCGGGGCACTAGTTCGGCAGGTCGAACTGCGAATTGATAAGCAAGATAATGCGGCTTCCAGATCCTGTCGTCTCGAAGACCGTTGAACCCTCGTTCTTCTCTCCACAAACGGTCGATCCGACCGATGGTCCGCTCAGGCAAAACGGGGCAACGAGTGATTTTGTCAACTGCAAACCGACATATTATTAGATTCTACATGGGAGCATATATGAAAGCAAAAATAAAAGAAATCAACTAAACGGTACCGGATCTAAACTACCTGGTTTGGGCCTCCATTCCCTTGGAATAGGAAAGTTATGTTCTTCGTCGGCCCCGAACTCCCATCCCGAGCCGCTGACGAAGAAGTAACTGTTCTTCCATCCTTTTATGGAATAAGGGAGATCACTGATGCCTGGTTTGTTTTTTCGGTTGCTCATGTACCACCATCCAGGAGATGCCCGAGCATTCTCCTTCAAGGAGCACATGCACCTCAACTCGTAAAAGTTCGGCTCCTATCCGAGCGACCTCCACAATACCATGAACCCAAGGAGTACTCTCCATGAGTTCGGCGTGAGCATCACGGGGGTTACCCGAGCTTAAGAAGAACCTCTCGGATGAAGGGTTGGAGAGGAAATCTAAGCCCGATCTTAAAAGTCTCTTCGTAGAAGCAGACTTCACCCGGCAGAGCATCGGTGGCACGGATCTCTGGCCCCGGGATTCGGATGCTGACTGAGTTCGGGATCCGGTAGTCTCTCCTAATTTCAGTCTCCTTTTCCTCTTCTAAGAGGTTAATATGAATGAATGGATATGGAGCTGGGGGAAGGGATTCATCGACCTCTCGATTTTGAGCGGGATTAGGAGGAATAGCTCTGATCGGAGGGACTTCTAAGGTATTGAACCTTGATCCCGATGTAGTGGCTCCAGAGCCATCTCGGAATTCTGATCTACACCGATCTACAGGCGGATCCCGACCCGACATACTTAGTTCTATTGTTTGATTGACAAAAAAAATTGACCGGAAAACTCAAGAAAAGTTGCCGGAAAATTCAAGAAAATAAGCCGGCGAACTCAAGAACTCGCCGGAAAACTCAAAGTTACAGTGGTTCTAATGCTAAGGGAAAGAAATAAACGGGAAAAAGAGCGAAAAATGCGAAAATGGTGAAAGAAAGGCTGAGAAAATACCTTGTAAACGGGAAGAAAGGTTGAAAAAACTGAGAAATAAAGATGATGAAGGCTGGATTCACGAAAAACACTCCGGCGAGGCTCTGACGGAATTCCGGCAGCAATTCGAATAGAGAGATGGGTGAAATGAGGGGAAAGAAACCCTAGCTTTCTCTTTTATAGCCTGCCCGACAGGTGATTAAATGAAGCTGCGACACGTGGCAGAAATTGAAGCAACCAAGAGAGATAAATGATGAGGTCTGCGAGCCGTCGCCTCGGTCTCGACTCCCAAAAAACGGCCAACCGTCACCTCGATCACGATTCCCCACCAACAGGCTGGAGGCGGCGGACCTTCACCTCGAAACACGCTCCCCGAGTAACGGCTGACCTCGAAAAGCCAATCGACGATCAAATCTTGAGCCTCGAATGTTGAGAAAATAAAATTTTTACAAACCGATCTAAATCTTTGAAATCAAGTTACACCGATCAACGATATCACGGCAAGGCAACAGACCGATCAATCAAACACTCGTCTCATAGATCTTATGTACTTGTGAAAATTCGTCTTTGTTGAAGATTCACAAGTAGGGGGCAACTGAAGTGGAAGAATACCGTCTACCGATCTATTAATGACACGTGGATGAAATCTGAACCCGATCAATTTGTTATACCCGATCTCTACAAAGCCAGCTGTAAAGTAGACACTCATTACACTAACGGCCTCTGCAAAACCTGCGGGTTTTGCAGGTCTGATATTGGACAGTGACAGGCCATCATGATCCGAAGAAACGGTTGCGGAAATATCCTAAAAGGGGGATTTCCGACCCTACCCTGTACGGACATCATGTAATTACAATATGCGATCGACCCTATAAAAGGTAAAGGTCACATCCAATACGAGGTATGCACTAAAAACCCTACCCAACTTACAAACATTCTCTTTGTTTCTTGTGTACTAACTTGACCGTCGGAGATTTACAGGTCGAGTACCACACCGGTGCAAGTACCAAGAAAATACGCCGTTTCAGTCCCCAATTTAGGCATATTCCACCTTTCTGTTTTTTGACATCATCATGCACCTTATAATAGTACGACTAATATATATATATATATATATATATATATATATATATATATAT
>JAESVK010001325.1:3091625-3165898 GCA_017140935.1 Hamamelis virginiana | reverse complement strand
TTTTGGGATTGCAAGAGTTGCCTAAAATGAAATGAAATGAAAAAAGAAACTTTTTATGGGGTCTGTCTTGCAGCAAGACAGACATATAGTCTAGAGCAGAAAATAAATAAATCATACAGCAACAGAAAGCAATTGAGAGCTTGGGAAAATGGATCCCAGTTAAAATCTAGAACCACTTTGTTGAGAGCTTGGGAAAATGGATCCCAGTTAAAATCTAGAACCACTTTGTTGAAATTGAAAAGTATATTTACAAACATGAGATATACAGGCCACAATGTACGTAGGAATATAATAAGTCCAAAAAATTGAGTCCCATGTCCTAACATGAAATAAGATACTAGACATTATATACAATTTCAGAGATGATTTTCCAATGTAGCAATCTTATAATTATGAAGCAACATAACTGATTCTTGTTCTCCCCCAGTAGAGCTCCACTGGTGAAGTAGCAAGTACACAGGTACGTGCCCGCTGTTAACTCGTACCACGATACATTGCAGGCCGAAGCTCATCCAGATTGTCAACATTTCCATATCCATCTAAATCTCTCAAACACGACCAGTCATGCCGGGTCATAAAATCACGGAAATCATCTTCAGGGTAAAAGGTCTTATCTTCGGTATGTAGGTTTTCTGATGATTGTGAACAAAATTCCTAGACTCGTCCCACAATTTTTTAACAGAAAAGATGTATAAACAGTTCCAAATTAAAGTATTTTCAGAAAATAGTAATAAATTTCAAGAACACATGGTTGTTTTATTTCATTTTTCTTGAACTGGAAATTGAAAACAAAAGCTGAGCACATCATTTTGTTATTTCATTTGATTATTTTGTAGAAAAAATTTTCAAAGAAAAAAAAAAGTTTTCAGAAACACGTTTCCACATTTATTTTTTGCATAGTCTACTATTTTGCAAATTTAAAAACAAGAAGTTATATGACCAGGAACATATTGAACAAGCCTTATAGGGGATCTAAAAAAAAAAACAAAAGAAACACAACCAAGAACAGATTGAACAATCCTTACAGGGAATCTAAAAAAAATGATAAACACATACTAGTCGTCGGAGAAGAGAGAGCTGACGCGCCGGAGGGCTGTCGCTGGAGCAGAGGCGTCTTGGGCTAGTGCAGTGGCGTCTTGGGATGGTTCTCCGGCGAGGAGCTAGAGATACTGGTAGAGAGAGAGAGGCCGCCGGAGAAGAGATGCCGCTGCCGGAGAGAGAGGATGTCTGCTGGAGGGAGAGGCTGGTAGAGAGAGAGTGTGTACAGTAGGTGAGGGAGTGGAATGCTATTGTTTGCTTTTGCAGAAAAAGTGCCTTGGGCAGCGTGCAAGCTTACCTCAATTTTTAACCTTTAGATTGAAAAGGCAATCAACGGATATCAAATAGGACCGTTTTTTGAGTTGCGGTCTTGGACTGCAACCGAACATTTCTATATATATATATATACACAGAGGTGCTAATATAAGGTGCACTTGATGCAACTTGCATCAGATGCCCTCCTCTACGGCCACCTGTGATGAAGATTTTTAAAAATTGACCGTTGGATTAGATACCCCTATAATGTATGTCATGTCTGACAAAAATCACAGTAATCCAACGGTTGGTTTCCGAGAAAACTAACCGCTAACTATGACTTTTTTGTTCTTTAAAATGTTATCATTTTTTAGCAGTCAGTTTTCTCAAAAACCAACCGTTGGATCACTGTGATTTTGGACAGACATGACATAAATAATAGGGGTATCTAATCTAACGGTCAGGTTTTAAAATTTTTTATCACAGATGGCTGTAGAGGAGGGCACCTGATGCAAGTTGCATCAAGTGCACCTTATATTAGCACCTCTGTATATATATATATATATATGTCAGTCATTCTATTATGAGGCCCACCTTACGCAAGGTTGCGTAAGGTCCCCTCCATATGGCCAATTTTATATGACAGTTCGTAAAACTGACCGTTGGATTAGATGTTCATCTTCCGTATGTCATGCCTGCAAAAAATCACAGTGATCCGACGGTTGGTTTCTGAGAAAAATGACTTTGAAAAAAACTGGAATTCAAAGAATAAAAAATGACAGTTTTTTTCCAGGTTTTTTCAAAGTCATTTTTCTCATAAACTAACCGTCGGATCACTGTGATTTTTTGCAGGCATGACATACAGAAGATGAGCATCTAATCCAACGGTCAATTTTACGAACTGTCATATAAAATTGGCCATATGGAGGGGACCTTACGCAGCCTTGCGTAAGGTGGGCCTCATAATAGAATGACTGGTAACAATATACGGTTAGGGTTATCTTTCTTCTACTATTGTTGCTATTCTTTAATTATGTTCAATTTGTTTATGTATTCACTTGGTTCCTGAATTTGATCTTAATAATGTATTTCCAGCTAATGAGATTTATGATTTCGATGACATTGCAGGCTGTGGCCTCCATCGGAATCCAGCGCTCAGCTTTATCGCTCATTGACATGAACAAGACTTGCAAATCATATCTGAGGATTGCACCATCAAGGTCTCTCTTATCACCAAAATTTCAATAATATATATATATAGACACACACATACATACATGCATACATATTTGATCTGTTTTGTATGTGCTTTTCTTACTCTGCTCTATCCTCTAGGTTTCTTTGGGTAAGCTGTGTTTGTTGTAGCGTATTGGCTAATTGTTGTTGCTTTCTTTTTGGATTCACTACTTATTTCAGTTTATTTGGTTGCTTGGGCACTTGAGCATGGTATGGGGCATGCCCAATTAAGAAGAGTTTTACACATTTTTGGGTCTACTGTTTTGTGCTCAATCCGTGAAAGGATTGATGAATTGAGATGCGCTAGAACCAAATAAGATACAAAACTGGCCCCTTTCAGTCATTACATCATGTTGCTTATGGATCCATGTGATCTTCTACTGGCTCTGCTATTTGTACGAAAAGACGAGTTTTATGCATTTTTGGGTTCCATCGATCTTCTCTTGCTTTTGTTGCTTATGGATCCATGTGATCTTCTACTGGCTCCGCTAGGTTTCTTCACTGTAAGACGTACACTTAAATAAGAATTTTAATTTTGCTTATTAATCTTTTCATCCCCAAATACTCTACAAATAAATAAATTTCATCTACTTTTTTCCTAAATTTTTTTATTGCTTTTTGTTTTCCTATTTTACCACCTAATTAGGCTAATTATTTGTACGATTGGTTTATTCTATGGAACCAGCAATATGATGGGTTTATTCTGATAGGGCAAGCTTTTAGTGGATATTAGAACTTATGGAAGGTTACATAGAGGACAGGAACCAAATCCTTTTGTTGGAATTCTATACAAGTCATATGTACTCTTAAAATATTTGGGGGAATACCCTCGTATTTTTTGCAATGAGCTCTTTATATAATAGTCAATTTGTTTTTATTCTTTTTGATACAAGCTCCATTAGGTTGTAAAGATCTTAACTTTAAGATGCTTGTATTTCTATTTCAACTAAAAATACAGCTAAGAAGAAATCAAAACCGCTAACGACATTTGCAAGCAAACCACCAACCCGTGTGAAGACGCTCTCATCTCCCAATCAAAATCCCAGTTGATTCGAAATCCATATTGATTTCAATCGAGGACCATTTTGAAAGCAAATAACTCAATATCGCTGAAAGCTACATATAAATGTCATTAGCTTAACCTAATAATAAGTAATAACCTCAGTAAGTAACCCACACCAGGCACGTGCGTAGCACGATATCCCCATCTAGTATTTATTAAAATGTTGAAATATGGTGACAACTGAATTGTGGGAGCCTGCTCTTTCATTATTGGGAAGTCCCATTACAAGGATAGTTTGGGTTTCACTTACGAGTTTGTTTGCAAGGCAATTTGAATCAGCAGCCTTGGTGAAACCTTTGCATGATCCTAAGTTCTATGCGGATGCGGTTTTCTTTAAAAACTTTTTGGATTGGAGTTTCTTCTATAAATATCATATATTTCCAATTTTGATGAAAATACGTACCATTGAGACGATAAAGAATTTGTCAGTTAGAAATTAGAAGAGATCTTTTTATTTATTTTTCCCCTTTTCACTAATCTATAGGTCAAGTTATTTATTAGCTTCTGGTATGTGTTCGGGTCCAACTAAAATTGGATCCATAAATCCCTAACATGAATATTTTATATTTTTTAAGTTCAATTTTTTTTTAACACATCTAGCACTCTATAGAATTTGAAAATTTGAGGGGCTTCGTGATATAAAGTTTTGGATCTTTGTGTGTAAAGCTTTGGATTCAAGATTTTTGAATAATTTTTTCATTCATAAAATAAAATAAAAATGATTTAAACTCAACAGAAATGATTATTAAATGACCTCTCACCATCTTGAAAAATCGACCAAAAATTACAGTGATTCGACAATCAATTTTTAAAATATAGTTCGTGAAACATTCTAACAGTATTTACTGTTGGATGCTGTAACTATTTTGAAAATCGATCGTTGGATTCATTGTGATTTTTTGCAAACATAACATAAATAAGAAGATTATCTAATTCAATAGTCGATTTTTTCAAAATACCTATTCTAATGGTAAATGATTCTTAAATTAAGTTTAAAGACCGGTCCTTAATAGATCATTGACCTTAAACTCAAACATAATAATTTAATAAGCAACTAGGGCTAGCCTAGTGGGTGAGGGTGTAAGAGAGAATGGATTAGAATTAGGCTAGGTCAATGGGTGGAATCCCTCCAATTTAACAAAATAATAATAATAATAATAATAATAATAATAATAATAATAATTAATTAATTAATTGCCCTTTAATTGGACAAAGCTAAAAGGACTTCGTTTAGAGTTTGGATTTGCTGTTGATATGATAGATGATCAACATTTGCTTATCACCGTTGGATGGCCAACAAGTATGCAAAAAAGAGAATCAAATGGCTTACACAAGAAAGGTCCAAATCTTGTGTGTTGGTCACCGTTTGATGACTGACACGTATGCAAGAAAGGATCGAATAGTTCACACAAGAAAGGTCTAAATCTGGTATGTTTTAGATCAACTGTAAGATCTATGAATCTTTTTTATGTGAGTCATTGAATTTTCTTTCTTGCATACGCGGCGGCCATTCAACGCTAAGTGATCAACAGGTATTGATCCTTAGCAAATTCAAACTCCTACGTTTAACTAGGCTGCAGACGACGTCATTCCAAGTCAATATAAAAACCCTAGAAATAGTTTCTATCCGGTTATACAAGTGGGGATTGGTACGCAATAGGGATACTGCTAGTGAAGGGTCAGAATGGAGACGATGGGATGCATGTGGATGAGGCGAATGCGGCTGGGAACGACATCTCTGCTTCTTATGAAGCCTTCGTCTTCCTTCCCTTCTTCTTCAAAACCACCGCCCACTCTCATTTCCCTCGTCTCTTCTCATCGCCGCTCTCTTTCAATCGCCGCATCTTCTTCTGCCATCCCTCCTGTTTCATTCCATCATGACGATGATTTCTCCCTCACAGGTAAATTATTTTACTATTTACATGTATTTGTGTTTGTAAGTGGAGGATTGTTGTAATGTGTTATTTTGGTGCTTTTTCATAGGAGTTCAAGGTAGCGACAGTGCCAGGAATCGAAATCCAAAGAAAGGCTCAAAGATGCTTCTCAAGGGAATGACTTATACTGAACTTCAAGTATGTGGTGCTGATTCTTTTGTCGTCTTAAGCGTTGATCACATCATTCACTTCGTTTCCATTGTATTTATCACCTAGCTTATACGAACTTTGAGAGAAGTTGCCTAATTTCTTGATTAATACTTTGAAGTTCTTCAATCTCATCTTATTCGTTTCTATTAAATTGGGTTTACCTAAATTTGCTTGTTGCCCAAAATTTGTAGCTTGTGTCTCTAATTATGAAAATATCTGCTTTTGCAGAAATGGGTTCAATCGCACGGATACAGGCCTGGTCAGGCTTTAATGCTATGGAAACGCTTGTACGGTAACGACATTTGGGCACATTGTATTGATGAACTAGAAGGTTGTTTTTTCTTTATTCCTTATTCACTTCTATTTTTTTCTCATTGTTTTGTTATGTAATGACTGATGCTGTTTTTTACTTTATTCCCCATTTTCTCTGGAATCTTATTAATTTTTTGTTGTGTTGCTTGCTATTTTCTTTATATTTTCTCTCTGTTGCCCAAGGTTGTTTATTCTGTGTATTTTTTTTTTTACCATGAGGTCAGAAAGAAGGTTGGCTTCTTTGGTTTACAAATGTAACTTGTGAACTCTATATTTCTTTGAATTAAACTTCACGTTCATTTGATAACTGATTTCATCTCCATCTGTCACCATATGTTGGTAATTTTTAACTTTGTATGCAGGGGTGAAGCCAGGAATTTTCTTTAGGGGGGCAATTTTTTTTTATTGGCAATTAGTTTATTATTCATCTTGCAAAAGGTATTACAATTAGGGCCCATTTGCATTAGATTTTTCTAAAATCACTTTTGGACCTCAAAATTTCACTTGATTTAAGAGATGTAGTGATAATCACTTTTAGACAACTTGAGATGAGATAGGATTTTAGCAAAATTTTCATAGAATAAGTGATTGTATCAAAAGTTAGGAAGCCCCAACTTTTGCCACAATCATTTTTAGTATATAAATTTTAATACATAATTTGAACATAATTTTAAAGAATTGTGTGAAGAGATAGTTATTCAAAAGTGGTTTTAGAAAAAGTTAACATAAATGTGCTCTTTAGTCTTTTTGAGAAATAAAAGATTGTTAAGTTGAAAGTGAAAGAAAGATTTTGAAAAATAAGCTAACAAATTTGTATAGAGCAAGGGAGCAACATTTCAAGGTAAAATATGTTTAGTATATATGTATGCAGAAATGCTATTATCAGGTCGACCTGACGCAAAGTTGCGTCAAGTCACCTTTATATGGCTAGTTTCAGAAGAGATGTTGTAAAACCGACCGTTGGATTAGATACTCATCTTCTATATGTCATGCCTGCAAAAAATCACAGCGATCCGACGATTGGTTTTTGAAAAAACTTACTGTAAAAAAAGTGGTGATATTTTGAAGAACAAATAAGTTGCATATTTTCTCAATGATATTTTTCAAAAACCGATCGTTGGATCATTGTGATTTTTTGCAGGCATGACATACAGAAGATGAGTATCTAATCCAATGGTCGGTTTTACAAAATCTCATTTGAAACTGGCCATATGGAGATGACCTAACGCAACTTTGTGTTAGGTCGACCTGATAATAGCATCTCTGTATATGTATATATAATTAGCTAATAAATTTCAATTATCAATACACTTAAATTGAATTTTAAATAACAAAAATAAAAATTAGGTGGACTGCAATAGTAAAAAATTTAGGAGCAAAATTAAAATTTAACTAGGGGCGAGTTTTTAATTATTATAAAATATGTATACAAAAATAATATTTTTAAAAAATTGAGAGTGGGCATTTGCCCCCCATGTGGCTTCGCCCATGTTTGTATGTGAGTGTATGTTTGTTTCTTTGTTAAACTTTTTTTTTTTTTTTTTTGCTGTATACCCGGACTGTTGGTACTTAATTTTTCCACTTTTCACTAAACCTTATGTAGGTTTGAACAAAGATTTCACAAAAATGTTGAGTGAACATGCTGAATTTAAGGCGTTATCATTGAAAGAGGTCCTCACTGCATCAGACGGTACTAGGAAGGTAGATATAATCTTTTCCAATTGTCTCTATAGTCTATACCACTTAGTTTCCCTTGGATTTTGGCATGTGGTTCATCTGGTCTTTGAAACCTGGCAAAATTTTGCATAAATCCCTTTAGGTAGTTACTTTCTTTTCATGAGAATCTTCTCATTGATTTTGAAACTCACAGGAGGTTGCAGATTTTATTTGCGTTGGAAGATGGAATGGTGATAGAAACAGTTGTGATACCTTGCAATAGAGGCAGGACAACTGTTTGTGTTTCAAGTCAAGTGGGCTGTGCCATGAATTGTCAGTTCTGCTACACTGGCAGGCAAGCTTTAATCCTCCTCATACGAGTCTTGGGTTAATATTATCTGATGTTCTGCTAACTCATGTAAGTTGTATATCTATTATCTGCCAATTGATTTTGCAGGATGGGTTTAAGGCGACATCTAACTGCAGCTGAGATAGTAGAGCAGGCTGTATATGCACGGCGTCTACTCTCGAGTGAAGTTGGTTCAATTACAAATGTTGTATTTATGGTAGGTGTACAATGCCAGACGGATTTTCAATCCGCTCAAGTATTTTCTGCAAGGATAGAATCCAGATGCAGCTCAATCTTATGTTAGGATCTGGAGGCTTCCACCAATTTGATCCTACGAATTTGCTTAATCTCCATCCATAAATTAACTCATCATGTTGTAGTTTTACTAACTGAAACAGTTAATATTGAGGAACCGAATGCATTTTGTATTTTGTGAAGCACATGGTTTGCTATTATCATTGGTCAATTCCAGACTTTAGTTTTCATTTTCTATACAGTCCTATATTTATCAAACAAACCTAAGTGCATAAATCTTGATAAACAAGTACGGCCTCTTTTTCCCTTTCACTGACTTGAAAGTATTTCACCAATGGCATAACACCAATCCAATACATTATTTACACTTGTGACTTGATTCGACTGTCCCCTTTGTGGGTTTCTTATCTTCCCTGCTTTAACTCCTTTGCATTCTATGATTCTATGCTTATGAAGTTCATAATGGAGAGCGCTTATTCATACTACAGATTTCGTCAGTATGGGGTTGTTTCTCTTGTGAAATTCATTTGAATACTTTTTTTTCTTTTCCTTTGTACAGCCTAGGTGTGGTCCCCTTAGCTGATCTTGTGGAAGCAAAGTGAATGGAAAAGAAATAAATATCATCTTTTCTTTTGTTATTCTCTAATCACTGTTAAACAAATAAATTTGTAGGGGATGGGAGAACCATTTCACAACATTGAGAATGTCATTAGAGCTGCAGACATAATGGTGCACGAGCAAGGCCTTCATTTCAGTCCACGCAAGGTTACTGTTTCTACCAGTGGGCTTGTCCCCCAGCTGAAACGTTTCCTTCATGAATCCAATTGTGCTTTGGCAGTTAGTTTGAATGCAACAACTGATGAGGTATATTGCTTCCTGTTCAAGCCTTATTCTGATTTGTAGGGGAGAGAGAGAGAGAGAGGCGTTCATTGATCCCCTTACACAAAAACATCGCAGGTCAGAAACTGGATCATGCCGATTAACAGGAAGTATAACTTAAGCTTGCTACTAGAGACCCTTCGAGAGGAACTTCGCTTCAAGCATAACTACAAAGTTCTATTTGAATACGTAATGCTTGCAGGGGTAAATGATAGGTCAGATTCCTGTGCATATTTTTAAACTAGGATACTTTTACTTCTGGGATGTTTGCCACAATACATGCTGCTGCATTGTAAAAAATTTCATACTTGGATTTCATTCAGCCTTAACGTATAATGGTTGAATTATTCTTTTTTAGTCAGAAGCGAAATCTAACACCTAAGCTGAATGATCCTTCCATTTGGAAAGATGAAAGATTTTCTGGATTGTCAATTTGCCACCTATTAGTTGTGGGAATATCCATTTTGTGGGCACTTGACATTGTGGAGGACTGAGATCTGTGCTTGAATGATGCGTCCATCAATTTGTTAGGTTTTATATATGATTATTATTATTTTTAATGTTAGTTATTGCTTCCCAAATTTACTTGGAAGAAAATGCTTCCATGACCAACAATCTCATGAAGTTTCCACATAATAAGAGAGGTTAAATGGAACAGCTGTGTGAGATAAATAGGCGACTGAAGCGATTCTAACTTCTTCCTTTTTCCCCCTTTTTTCTTGTACTAGTATTTGTATGGTGCATTAGACACCTTATGGAAGAAGGTTAGGATCATGTCTAGCTCACCCTCCCCTGGACCATGCTTGGAGGGACCAGCATTGGGTAATTGCCTTTGACGCTTTATGGAAATTGGATGAGTCCATCACATTCAGATGGCATGCAAATATGTTTTTGTTTTTGCCCTTTTAGCCTACTCACCTCTTTAGAATGACAGAATCTTAGGATTTCAATAAATGACCTTGTTAACATATTCTTCTAGTGATTATCTAATGTCTGTACATTAAACTTGTGACTCCTCAATTAAATTGGTATATAAAACATATGACTGGGTCTGCAGGTTATCTACCACAGCATTGGGACTCTTTTGCCATAGAACCTTGTAAACCATAATGGACTTGGTTTGCGGCTTTCTTGCTTGTTAGACTTGTTTTTACTTCATCTCAATCTCTTGAAAATTCTGTGATGGTTGTGACCATATAAATTAATTCTAATGGCCTGAAATTTCTTTGAACTTGTTAGAATCTTGGATATCCTTGATACTATTTAATGTTTTTAGTTTCTTCTTGGTCTGGTCTTTAATATTTCTTTGTTTAGATTGAACTATGAGACCCCATCTTTTTCGTCTTAAACATTACTCACTACATTACTATCTGTTTCTGTTTGCAGCATTGAGGATGCAAAGAGGCTAATTGATCTGGTTCAGGGTATTCCCTGCAAGATCAATCTCATCTCATTCAATCCTCATTGTGGATCCCAGTTTAGACCAACAAGGGAAGAGAAGATGATTGAGTTCCGAAATGTTCTGGCTGAAGCAGGTTGCATTGTTTTCTTGCGACTAAGTAGAGGTGACGATCAGATGGCTGCCTGTGGTCAGCTCGGCAAGCCTGGTGAAATCCAGGCTCCATTGCTCCGGATTCCAGCTCAGTTCCAAATAGCAGTGAAACAGTAAAACTAAAACCATCGGTGTGATTGCTTTGACAGATAATCCAACTAATTGGTTTTTCAACTCGTATACACTGAAGATGACATAGAAGCATCTACATCAGAATTTGACGGCTGCCCTGGTAATTTATTCAAGGCTTTGATTCTCTGAGGTTAGCTAGTCATATGGGGGTGAACCTGCCGTCATTACCTGATGTTTAATCAGAGTGTCCACCCCACTAAGGCTAGAATTGAGATGGGAAATAGAAGCTATGTATTGTACTCAAACGATTTTAAATTCAATTAGTTTTTGGTTATCTTTTGATTTTGTTTTCAATTGGGCAATTTTGGCTCAACTTTAAAAAGATCATCAATAAATCATTAGAGACGACGGAGACGTAACACACAAACCAAAATTTAATTTGGTTCATTTCCTCTAATCTCCTTTTCAATGAGATTGTGTAGCGAGACCCATTGGATTGCGGTTTGTATAGATTATACATTAGGTGCTAACATTCTTGTAGAGTTGGTATTCACCCTTGAGTTCCATGTCCTAGTTGAGGTGGGTGCATGTGGGATTTTTTTTCCTTTTAATACCATTAATTTTGGATGCTTAAATCGGTGAATATTCGTTATATTGATGCCATTATTTGCGCATGGTACCCAAAAAAGAGCTGAATAATATACTTCCAAGTGCTAAGAGTGGCATTCCTTCTAGAGAAGAATGGAGGCATTAATTTACAAGTTGTGATTTAGTCAATATTTGCTAATTTAGTTAAAGTCAGTAAACATGTAAACACATAAATAACATAGATCATTATTCAAATGGTCAAGACCTAACACTCAAATGGTCAAAGATCTGACGGTTATTTAAGTGATTATTGACCTAAACATTTTACTTTATTTACCAACCGAAAGTGATTGCAATTATTAGTATAAAATGACGTTACGTTACGAAATTAGGCCCACCGCAACATTACGTTACGAAATTATTAATATTCACCCATCAAACACTCAATTATTGGGAAGAGAGAGAGTGAGAGAGTGAGTGAGAGTCCCTTTCTCAGCAACATGACGTTACGAAATCAGGCCCACCGCTCCTTAAAAGGAATAAAATACCATTAATTTTGATGCTTAAATGGGTGAATATTCGTTATATTGATGATTTGGGCGTAGTACCCCAATAAAACAGCTGAATAATATACTTCCAAGTGGTAAGAGTGGCATTCCTTCTAGAGAAGAATGGAGGCATCTATTTACGAGTTGTGATCTAGTCAATATTTGCTAATTTAGCTAAAGTCAGTAAGCATGTAAACACGTAAATGACATAGATTATTACTCAAATGGTCAAGATCTAACACTCAAATGGTCAAAGATCTAACGGTTATTTGAGTGATTATTAACCTAAACATTTTACTTTATTTACGAACCGAAAGTGATTGCAATTATTAGTATAAAATGGAGCCCATGAGGAACTTCCCCCAATCCGCACAACCCCAAAACAAGCATAAAAGGCAAAAGAAAAAATGACGCCAGAATTGCTTTTTGAATCGGTGAGTTGTTGCCTTGGTGACTGGTGGTGAGTCTACTTTTATGATAAGACCAGAGTTTGTGAGAACAGCACCCTCGGGTTTGGACTCTTTTGAGCTTGGAAGAAGAGAGAGAGAGAGAGTGAGAGTCCCTTTCTCAGCAACACGACGGTACGAAATTAGGCCCACCGCTCCTTAAAGGAATAAAGTAGCACATGTTCTATCTATTTTTGTTGCCGTCCTATGGGAGTTGGGTACAACTATTTTTTGCTTGCTTTGGAAATTCTCTCACTCCAATCATCCGGTTTTACAGGAGCTTCTGACAGTATCTATGGAGCCCCCAGCTATATAAAAAGTCTTCTATCATAAAAATTTCTAAAGAAATTACTTTACTAAGAGCATCTCCAACTCACTCCCTACTTTGGCTCCTTAACTAAAGTAGATAGCTAAAACACAAAAATCATGCTTCAAGGGACTCTCTATTTCCGATCCTTCTTTTGTTTTTTTTTTTTTAAATGACTCCCTACATGTAGGGAGCCAAACTCACTCCATATATCATTATTTTAATATTTTTTTGAGAGAAAGTCCGTGATAACACAAGTTTTGTTAAATTATTTAATATTAATTATTCAAGTTAAATTTTTAAATAATAATAAAATATTTCATAATTAACTAAAATAGGAAGCATGGTTGGAATAGTTAGTATAAAAATAGTTAGCTAAAATAAGGAGCAATTTATAAAATATGGTTGAAAATGCAAATAATGAGCTTCTGATGTCACCGTAAAGAAATGAAATGGCTTCCAGCCTAAGCCTACGCCTACGAAGTACGCACACATTACACCTCTTTTCCATCATAACTCCTATTACTCCAACGCATGTGAGAAGAGCCTCATGCTTTAATTTTACTTTATTATTCCTTACTCAATAAGACTACCTTCCATGCTTTTGCTTTTTAAGAAAATTAAAAGCAAAGAAAAGTTGGAAAAAGAATTTGATCCAATTTATAATTCTTAAATAATACAAATTTGAACTCTTCTGTAATATCTTTTTTGTTAAAAAAAAAATATATAATATGGTTTTGTGGGAATTATTATTTTATGAACAAAATTATTAATAAATTCATGTCACTATCAAATCAAATATAAAAAAATAATAATAATAATTTTATTTTTCCATTTCTTACCATGAAACAACGGAGTTTTAAGAATCATAGACTTCCCTAGGGCCTGGGGGCTACAGGCCGACGTGGATCGCTTGTCCTAACAATTTCAAATTCCTAAAAGAGTTTCAAGTTTCAGTTCTGGTCCAGCAAATAAATGGGAATTTTGTGTAATTAAAATCACAGTTACTCAGACTGTGAATGTGGAATGTGAGGGGAGCATTCTGGTCGCTCCGTGTCTCGCCAAACGCCTCCACGTATATACCTATGATTGGATCGTGCGTCCCACTCGCCCGTACACAATCGTTATAACACTTATTTTATTTTGGCGGCATCACTTCATCACCACTGCTCCAAAAGTTCCTGTATAGTTACCATCTCCTCTCCTTCACTTAACAGGAACATTAACCACCTCTCTCTCTCTCCTTTAAAACCCTAACTACGCGAGAATTGTTTCGTTCGTTCGCAGTGAGCGACAATGGGAGCTTGTGTAAATGATGAGTTCGCGAGGTCTAGTTTCGCATCCTCGCACGACCGGCGATCCTCGAAGCTCGTTCACGATAATGTCCACGGCAACATCTATCTCGATCCGGTATTTTTATTTTTGAGTTCCGGAATTATTACCGAACTTGTTTTTGTTTCAAGATTTTTTTTTTTTTTTTTTTTTATTTGTGTCTGTGTTTCTGTTTTGTTTTATGAATTTGTTTTGTACTTTTGAAATTCTGGTGAAATTAATTGAAGTTTTTTCTTTTGAATCGAATATGGTGTAAGAAATGAAGAGTTTTCTTTCCGAATTTTGAAGATTAGTTGATGAATGAGGGAGATTTCGTTCACCTCTGTTTGACTGTTTGGTTTGCTGAGAAAAATGAGCAATAGGAATGGAAAAAAAAAAAAAAAAGTAGAAAACTTTTTTTTTTTTTTTTTTTTTTTTTTTTTTTTTTTAATTATGTGTTGAAACTGAAAAACTCAACTTAATTGAGAAAGTAATTATATTTCAGCCCATTATTTTAACTTTTTGTAACCGAAAGTAATGGAAAACATAACGTTCAATTAGCCTTTGCTTTTTATTTTCCTTTGGTCTCTCAGCAACCGAACGGAGCATTTGAGAATTTGCATGTAGGAGAAAATTCTATAAGTCATAGAAGTGCAGAGCAGCGTGAATCTATTGAACTTGTGCGGAAAAAGGAACAAAAGCAATCTGAACGAAAGAAGAAGAAAATAGAGGAAGATGATGAATATTTATGTGCTGTTTTTTCTTAGAGATATATATGAGCTTTTGTGAGTAGTTATTATCTTCATTATTTATAAATAAATAAATAAAAATGATATGCAAGTCTCGATTCTGTACTGTACGGCTGTACTTTACTCTGTTTAGCTGATATAATCAATCCTTCTCTTTTCCTTTGATTACTTTATCTTAATTTCTTTCGCTTTACTCACTAAATTACTATTACTTTATCTTAATTTCTTTCGCTTTACTCACTAAATTACTCAGTCACACAGGTGACTTTTGGAACTCCAATTAATAATAATTATAGTTTCTTTAGAAAAGGACTGATTGGCTTGACTAAGTTTGATAGACAACAGCACAGAGCCTCCACTTACTGAAATCTGGGTTTTACTTTTCAAAATCATTCATTCACTGTTTACTATTTTCTTAAGTTTGAAATAAAAATATTAATCACTTTTCTCTCAATGGTTGCAGCTCTCTCTGAAGTTTATTGATACTGAACAGTTTCAAAGGCAAGTGTGATTTATTTGTTGTGTCCCTGGCAATTGTTTTTTCTGTTAAGTTTGTATTATATTATTTTCCTTCATATTCGCAGTCCTAGTGACTAATCCTGTAATGACTTTATTACGTCTTGCAGACTTCGTGATCTAAAGCAACTCGGTGAGTCTTGATCCTCTCTAGTCAAGTTCAGTATATGTAGTTTAAAAATGGTCCAGGTTTTAACTTTTTTACTTTTTTTTTTTTTTTTTTTTTTTTGTAATTTCTAAAGCTTTAGTGGAATAATCTAATAATCACATTCACAATTTTCTTGGAAGAGATAGAACGTTTCTTTTGGCCACTTGCTGATCCACCAATATGGAAATAACTTAGACAATTGGTATATTGTTTTTAATCCGGTGCTTGTTCAAATTCCAAGTTTAGTTATAGATATTTTTATAATGATGTAAAATGCTAATGGAAATTAAATGAACTAACTTAGTGAGAAAAAATGAACCTTTAATTTACCGGAAAATGTACTGTCTAACTCTTGTTCTTTGTTGAAATTTATGTATAAAAGTTGTTGCTTTCATAATGCATTTTTGGTGGGCTTAAACTTGTTACTAAGTCAAAGTTGACTTGTATTCAGGTTTAGTTCACATGGTTTACCCAGGAGCCACACATTCTCGATTTGAACATTCACTAGGGGTGTATTGGCTGGCTGGTGAAGCTGTTCATAGACTTCAAAGTTACCCAGTAGGAATATGTCTTCATATCTGATCATTCTTATTGTGGATCTTTTTAATGAGAATATTCTTTTTATAATCATGCCATTCTTGTAGGGCTCAGATCTTGGTATCGAGCGTGATGATATACAGACAGTGAAACTTGCTGGTAACTGACTGCACTTGTCATAAAATTGCTGTTTTTTAGTCATCTGATTCATCTTTTTTTGCTTCTATTTTTTATGTCTAGGACTACTTCATGATGTAGGCCACGGGCCATTTAGCCACTTGTTTGAGCATGAAATTCTTCCCCGGTTTCTTAATGACTCCAAATGGTAATTCTTACAATTTTTTTAAGCAGAACGCATTTTAACCTTTTCTCAGAAGATAATTACAAAAAATAAGCATGTAACTGTTTGCATTTTTCACATTTTAACCTTGCCATTTTCAAGTAATGGATCCATTGGTTTAAGCTAAGATGGTAAAAATGGGGGAATAGCTATATTCTTGGGGTCATATATGTGTACTTTATTATATTGTTATATATAAGGTGAAATAATGATGTCTTTGTCTACAGACACTTCTGGACCTGATGCTTAGACCTCAATGACATGTAGGCACATGCCAGTGTCAAGTAGCCTCTACATCTACTTTTGCATCTTATATCTCTTCTACTCTCTATTTCTCTCTATTGCTCCTCTTTTCAAGAGGCAAATAGAGTAAATTCATTCAATTAAGCGAAAAAGCTTATATCGTTTGTGTAACGTGTTCTCAGTGAAAAATCTTATACAAAATGGTGGATTGTTCCAAAAGGTTTTCTGGGATGCTTGTACAATTAGTGGTATAGTTTACAGTCTTTATACTCAAAAGAGTATCCATCCTGACAAATGAGTCTCGTCTGCCTAGTGTATTTTCAGTATTAGTTTATTCTGTCAATTGAAGAACAACAAAAAGGAGGTTTGTAATCCCTTGTGGTTCTCTTTGTGCCTCAAAATCACTTCTGTTTCTTGCTGCACAGGCAAAAGGGTCTCCTGGGAGATGATATTACAACATATGATACTGTGATACCAATGGAGCAATAACTGAGGTTTTTGGATGCTTCATAAGCATCAGTTTATAAAAGGTTGAAAATAGCATATTGAGAATATTACAACTAAGAGACTGGAAGCTAACAGTTGGTTAGGAGTGAATTGTTAATATTGAAGATTTGTTGTTCTATTTTTTGTTCACTTTGTAAAAAGTTTATTAGTTTTCCATGATGCTGAATTCTCTCTCTCTCTCTCTCTCTCTCTCTCTCTCTCAATTTAAGGAAATCCTAGAGACAATATATATTAACTTCATGCAATTTTCTTTTGAGGACCTTTCTTCAGACTTCAGTTGATGACAGTTCTGAGTTGGTAGTCTAATGTGAATAGTATGATTTATCGTTAAGAGTTAGTTACAACTTACAAGGAACATTCTCTTCTTTACTTCCTCTTACCTGTCTGTTATATTACTTCATTTAAACCTTCTAGAACATACTGCTTAATTGAATATATTTTTCATTTATGACATTGATATGCAACATCTCATTGTTTGATCCATGATGTAAAACTGATAGTGTCTATCTTTGTCATTATTAAATTTAGATAAAGCACAATATATATATATATATGTGTGTGTGTGAGTGTGTGTTTAAAAAAAAAATTGTGACAATTTTGAGGATACCAGAATAGCACTTCTAGTTATTAATTTGATTGGAAATTTTTCAGGTCTCATGAGGAAATGTCCGTGAAGATGATAGACCACATTGTTAATGAGCACAATATTGAAATTGATTCTGAAATTGTCAAGAAAGTGAAGGTTATATTGTTATTGTTAAATGGTTATCCATTTCCCCTTTATTCATTTGACAGCCAAGTGCTCCTAGAGCACCGTTTTCCTCCCCATTTAAACCCAAACATGCAGCAGAATGATGCAAGTTTTTAGAATTTCTTCCATAAGTAGGAGTTGAATGGTAGGAGCACATCACTCCAGGAGCACCTATTTTTTTTCAACTTGCCCTTATTTTGGTCAGGTTCTTTCTGCTGAGAATTGATTAATGTATACCTTGAATATGTGCCACGTGTTGCCATAGACATCTTTGCACCTATGCAGTATTTGGCTACTGAGTTTACTTTGACCCTTGAATATTTTGTGTTGATTTTTCATGTGTAACAGATAGTAATAATGAATTTAAATACATTAAGACTCAGAGAAAAACAATCATAGAACTTTTTTATTCTTGACAGGAAATGATAGTTGCTAGCTCTAAACATGCTTCATCAAAGGTAAGTCATCTGACCGTCCAAGGTTCTATTCGTTTACTTCTTTTAATTATGTCAGTGTGCCTAGCAGCACCTCTTCCCTTTTGTAAGGGGGAAATTTTGGTTTGTGACCCCACTGACTTTAATGTGCAATTATGTTCTTATGTCTACCAAAAAGAAAAATGTATTTCATTGCAATTTTTGAAGCTTGTTTAGTGCTTGTGACTCTTAATTTTATTCCTTAAGCATCTTATTATTTTCCTTTTTCTATTTCTCTATGTATGTAGAGCATGACAGAAAAACATTTCTTATATGATATTGTTGCAAATGGTAGAAATGGAATTGATGTTGACAAGTAAGTCGATTCATCTCTCTCTCTCTCTCTCTCTCTCTCTCTCACACACACACACACACAGGGTTTGTGCGTGGTTTTGAGACTAGACTATTGGACACTTCATCTAATTGTAGGTTTGATTACATTGTTCGTGACTCTCGGGCTTGTGGTCTAGGCTGCAATTTTCAGTTTCAAAGGTATGTTTGGAAATCTTTTAGAAGGTTTAATCTTGTTAGTAAACGTGTAATTAGGTATATTCTTCAGTTTCAAGTTAAAATCATTGGATGTTTATCAAAGTGAAGGAGTTTATAGTTAGCTTTTTGTTCATCATTCATGTGGCTGTTCTTTGTCATAGTATTGTCCAATTAAACAAGTAACTTTAAATAGAACCCTGTTTTTCAATGCAACTTGCAGGTTGATGGAAACAATGCGAGTTGTGGATGATGAGATATGTTATCGTGCAAATGATCGTCAGTATTTGTTGAAAATTCTGTCATCATTCACATATTGATTGTCATTATATTCTTCAGTTCATGTTTGATAACTTGGCCAGATCTTACAATCCACAAGTTATTCGCCACTCGTGCTGATCTGCATCGAACAGTCTATACACATGCAAAAGTAAAGGTGGCTAACTGCACTTGCATTTATTCTATCCGGAATTTTACATTTGCAGCTGTAGTATAGAATGTCCATTTTTAATTTACATTTGAATACTAAAAGTGCATTTGGTTGCTCCTTGTGAAATTGAATTTCATTATGTTTTGCATATAATTTTATGAACAAACTCATTTTTGTGAATTGAGAAATTCAAGATGGCAATCATCAGAAATTACATTAAAAATTGAAATTGAAGCATTGCATGAATTTCTAGAATTTGAACCTGTTGAACCATTTATGATGATAATTCTATCCATTCAATAAGGTGGATTTATCCCTTTAATACCATGCAAATTACAGTGGATCCACTTGATAACCAACAGTATTTCTTTTTCAGGCGGTAGAACTCATGTTTGTAGATGCACTGTTAAAAGCAAGTGATTATCTTAATATTTTGTCCTACGTTCATGATCCAGCTGAATACTGGAAGGTATCACAAGCTTTATGAGCTTTACACTTTAGTCATAAATCTGACTGATTAAGGCTTCTAACTGTATTTTTGAAGTCCTGATATTATCCATCTTTCTGTGAATTGCAGTTAGATGACTCGATATTAAAAAAAATTGAAACTTCTTCTAAACTAGAGCTCAAGGAATCTAGAGATTTGATCCTACGCATTCGGAGAAGGAATCTGTACCAGGTATTCAGTAACATTTTAAATTGTTGATGTGTTTCAGAAACTTAACTGTTATATGCATAATTCTTTAATAGTTCATTACAAATTGTAAGGGCACTATAATTTATTATGTTTTTGTAGTTATGCAATGAGTTTCTTGTTCCAAAGGACAAGCTAGATCACTTCAGAGGCATCACTCCCCAAGATATTGTTTGCTCCCAGGTCCTCTAAACGTTTTTGTGTCAATATGTTCTTTGCTCAAAGAGTAACCGTAGGATCTCTTACAGTATTTTTTTTTTCCCAACCAGAAAACTGGTGGGGTTACACTAAGAGAAGAAGATGTTGCTGTGAGCAATGTCAGGATTGATTTGACACGAGGAGGGAATAATCCTCTTGAAAGGTACTTGAGAAAGATCCAATTGACAATTATGATCGAGGCACTCTTCGTTTTCTCACAACTCTTTGATGGATTTGCTAATGCTAGTCTCATTTAACAATGTTGTGTTCTTATTTGTGCATGTGTTCCCTCATCCAGCGTCAAATTTTTCCAGGTACTAAGATCACTTTTACTGCCTGAATCCTTTTATGTCTTTTACTGTATATAAATGCCCTTTTTCAAGCCTGAATAGAAAATAAAGATAAAAATATTAAAATCTAAAAAGGGGTACGCACTTTTACACTGCTTCATACCTGATTATATGGTACTGCAAATACCGTGATATGGGGAGTTGCCAATAACTTTAACAAAGAATTGAGATTCTGGAATGAAGTTCTTCTCCTGTTTGGCAAATTAGCAACTTACATCTGATTACAGTGCAGAATTTGTAACGCTGTGTGCCGATATCCTCAATTAATAGGATTCATTAGACTACCAGAAATACTTAGAAAAACCTTTCCTCAGCTCAATCAAATTGTTGATACGTTAAATTGTTTTAGTTAAAAGGGGTAAACCCACAACCAAAAGCCATTTGTGGCAGGCCAACAAGAACCCTAGCCTTAAGCCAATCTGGAGGAAATTTGCATTATCTGTCAATCCAAACCTTAACCCCTCTAGACACTTGACAGGTTGGGTGGGTTGATGCCATCTAGTTGATTTATTTCTGCAGTGACATTTTTTCTTCCCATGGATGGATTTCAACGTCTTAATTTGGTCTTATCAGGATTATGATAGTGATGAAAAATTCTCCATACCAGATGACCGAATCAGTCACTTGCTGCCTGGATTTTGTCAAGATATGATAGTGAGGGTGTACTCTAAAAAACCTGAGCTGGTTTGTGAAAGAAAATGATATTATTGTTTGATTATGAATTAAATTTGCATATATTTTATCCGAGAATGAATCTATGGTTTAAATCATACAGGTGGAAGCAGTTTCTGAAGCCTTTGAAAATTTTCAGATTAAGACATACGGGATGAAGGTACAAGTGCATTCAACGCCCTAGAAGAAGAAATATCGTAAGTAATTGCAACAATTGCTTGCCTTGCCTCCATAGTGCTTAATTGGAACATGTACATATGATCCTTACATTCATAGTTTTTGTTGTTGGGATCCTATATATACGAAAAATGACAGGAATGTCATAAGTTAATATACAAGTTCATAAATCCTCCCCCCACATCTCTCTCTGTCTTTCTACACATTAACTTGAGAACTGCAACCTGATTTCTCCGAGCGTCTTTCGTGCGGACAGACGTATGATTTTGTTGATTGACGACTCTGGTTTCTGTTTTCAACTAAAGGAACTTGGAAGTGATTTTTGTATATCTAGAAGACTAAAACATGGAAAAGAGTCGAGAGTTATCAGAAAACAAGGCCGTTGGTTTATTGAACAAGTAGCGATCCATTTGGATAACTTACCAAATTTCTATCTTTTATTTAGTTTTATTTAGTGTTTTTTTTATTTATAAAAAAACAATTTAATAGTGCAAAATATTGATAGCTACTTAATAATACTTCAACTTTTAAAAGTAATCATAAGTAATTATCAATATTTTATGCACTTAAAAAAAATTATTTTTATTTTTTGACATAAAAAATAAAAAGTAGTCCAAAAAAACTTGTATGAAATCTTTGGTGAAGCATAAAACCAAACAAAAAAAAAGGTGCCATAACCTTTTTGAAAAATGAAAGGGTAATGTTGTATACTTTAATACATCCATGAATTTAATGCGTCACGATGTGTGAGAACTCCGGGAGGATGGCAATAAAATTATTGAAATTCATTCCTTGGACAAGGCTTGCGAAATAACTTCAGTTAAATATAAAGACAGAACGTTATGAAACGTGGGAAGCAGATTGAATTTTAAAGAAATAAATTCCAAGGAACTCAGCTAATGAAAAACGATAATTGTAGATGGTTTTGAAAATGAAAACACACGAAAACGTATTATGTAAACATTTTTTAATACACAATTCATGGAGAGAGAAATACATGAGAGAGAGAGATTGAGAAGAGAGATTCATGGAAAATATTTTTAAAATGAAATAAAGCTTATCGCTGAATTTTCAACATTTTTTAATATATTTTTGAACAATTTTATCCAAGCACCCTTTTTAGCCCTTCTTTTCTTCTTTCCTGGTGTGCTGTGGTATGGTGTGTCTGACGAACTTAGAACTAATATATTAGAAAACTGATAGTTGATTTAGATGTTCCACTTATACGTATCATGTATGCAAAAAATCACATTGATCCGATGGTCAATTTTTGAAAAAATAGACTGGAATAATTTTTCATTATATTTTAAATTTTTTCTCAAAACTCTGAAAAACCGACCGTTAGATCAATATGATTTTTTTCATACATGATTTGTATAAGTTAAGCCTCTAATCCAATACTCGTTTCTCAAAATACTTGTCCCTTGTTGGACATACACGCGAGGGAGGAAGAAAAGAGAGGCTAAAAGGAGAGGTAGAATAAGCCATTGAGCTAGCCTAGTGGTGACGGTGTAAGGGGAGAAAAGGTTAGAATTAGGCTAGGTCAAGAGGTCAATTTCCCTCCAATATAACCCAAAAAAAAAAGGGGAGGGAGAATGAAATTTTCTTATATTTTATGATTTTTCTCAAAATATAATTTCGTGATTTTTTTTAATGAATTTTATGGAGAAAATGATTCATAAAAATTAAAATATACTAAAAAATTATGAAACTTCACCATATCCTTATAAATACATCAACAATTTAGAATAAATACTCCATAAAAAATAAAAAATAAATAAAAATAACAAACCATACAGTCTAAACACCATTGTTCAGTCAAAGAAATAAATGTCTAACTAACTGAATAGTGCATATTGTCACAAATCAAAACTATATAGAGTCAATTTATTTCAAACTAAAACTATAGGATTGCCTTTACCCCCAAAAAAAAAAAAAAAGCGCAAATTATAAATCAGTAATAGTTAAAGTGCTCAAACTATAATTTCTCCTTTTTTTTATATACTCATAAGGCAGCTTTATGTCTAATGTCACTTGAAGTGAAATAATCAGAGGCTTAAGATATGGTGGTCATATCTATTCTCTCTATGCACATTCGCTATAGAGTGCGGATGTTGACACACCACACAATTATAAGCCCACCCCCTATTATAAGTTAACCCCCTTCTTTTATTTGTAAACCCCATGAAATCCCTAAAATACCCCTCCCCTAAATTTATTCTCAAAAGTTTATTTTCCCACCCCCCATTCGAATTTTTCCCTATTCATTCCTAGAATGTTCGGTTGGTCAAAACGCAACAAACCGGCTTTGTTAAGTTATGATCAACCTAACATTATAGGAATGTTAAGTTTCAAGTAACGCAACACTAAATGAAAATTTTTTTTAAGTTTTGTTGCGTCGGTTGAAACTTAATATTCTAGGAATGTTAGGTTGATCATATCTTAACAGATTTGCGTTGTTGCGATTTGTCCCACCTAACATTCCTAGAATGTTAGCTTAGTCAAAACGTAACAAACCGGATTTGTTAAGTTATGATCAACCTAACATTCCAGGAATGTTAAGAGTTTACCAACCTAACATTACAGGAATGTTAAGTTTCAACCAACCTAACATAGCGAAATTGAAAAACTGACATACTTATAATGTTCGGTTAGGAAAAACGCAACATTCTTATAATGTTCGGTTAGAAAAAACGCTACATTCTTAGAATGTTAGGTCGTCTTCTACGCAACATTCCTAGAATGTTAATTTCTGTGTAACCTAACACGACGAGATTTTGCAAAAAAAATTAAATACACCATTAAAGCTTCTAAATCCTTTCATCATCACTGTTGGTTGCTTCATTAAGCTCCATCATTAAGCTTACTCACTTTTTGAAGTGAGTAAATCAGATTTGAAGTGGGTTTAATCTCTTTTTTTCATATCAAATGGAACTCACAATGGTAGCAACTCCTAAATCTCTTTTTTTCATTCCAGTTCCTCTGTATTTTCTCCGGTCAAGCATCCATGAGCTGCTCCTCTCTCAAAGCTTCCATGAACTTGGATTTCTTGGTCGCATGAGGCGTGTCATATGGGAGGGAAGGGAAATGTTGCAAGTCTGAAAGGTTTTGGGGGGGTGGGCTTAACAATTAGAATTAGGATACATTAGGTATTTATTATTTCAATTTGTCCTAAATAGTCAATTCATTTAAGGGCATTTTTGGAAACTAAAAAAGGGGGGTGGGCTTATAATTGTGTGGTGTGTCAACATCCCCTCTCTTCGCTATAATATAAGGTATAAAAATAAAAATAAAATTTCAGGGAGGCAGCTTCATCCTAGATTGGATATCAGAAACACTCCTAAAGATATATATATATATATTAAGCTACAAGTTTCTAATACTCCATTGAACCGACTCCTGAAGATATATATTAGTTACAAACACGTACTACTCGACCGCTTTTGCATTATGTCGTATTGCTGCAACAAAAAGTTGATTGATTCAAGAAAGAGAGAGAGAGATGATGGAAAAGAGAAGTGATGGATTTGAAAGTTTTTCCGAGGGGACTGCCAATTGAATTAGTCGCTCAGCTTTGATCCCATCCAATGTTGGAAAAGAAAGAACATTAAAATAAAAATAAGATAGTAGCTTAAGATCCTGCCTATATTTTTACTTTTTGACTGGCCATGCATATATAATTCTGCTTAAAGATTGTTCACAGAGACATAAAGACAGATCGAGAATCTGCTACTCGATGAGAAATCAAGCACGCTAAAGATAAACTGACTTGAGCATTGCTCGTATTGAGGCTTCATATCCTAGAGAGATGACAGGAAATACTGGGACTCTTGGTTACATGGCTCCAGAGGTATTATAATATAATTAACTCCAAATTCAAGTTTTGTCTTAATTTGCCCATTAATTCCTAAATTCTAAGCCTTTTCTAACTCTTCGTGACTTTTAAATAAATTTTTCACTAGCAGTGAATGTATGCAGGTCATCAATGGCACTCCATATAATAGGAAATGAGACGCTTATAGTTTTCGAATCTGCTTGTGGGAGATATATTGCTGTGACATGACATATCCCAGTTACATCTGCCGCTTATCAGAAATGACAGGCGGCAGCGGCTGTTGTGCCCAAGGTACTTAATTTTCTCCTCAATCAATATTAAGAAGCATATTTAGTAGTGTTTAAAGTTAAAAAAGCAAAATCTTAATTCATGAACAAATGAAATTTTAATGCTAACTTGGGATTTTACATGGATGCAGAATGAGAGCCTAGAGATACCCAGGTGTTGCCCAAGCTCTCTAGCAAATGTGATGAAGCAATGCTGGGATGCAAATCCTGAAAAGAGACCAGAGATGAAAGAGGTTGTGTCCATGTTGGAGGCAATTGACACATCAAAGGGTGGAGGCATGATCCCTCTAGATCAACCTCTGGGTTGTTTATGCTTCTGCAGGCCTAGGGGGCCCTATCCTAATTTAAGTTGAATTCAGATCCTGCTTTTTTTCTCCTCTAAATTACTTGGGGATTTATCGGGTTTATCCAACTAGAGATTCATTGCTTAGATTTTTATTCTTGTGAGTTGTGACCTAGATCATGGCATTTTATAAGCTACCAAGACCAGACTATTTTTTCTTTTTTTGTTTCGTTCTCTTTTGTAATACGTTTTTTGTTTTCTTCTATTAATAAAATTTAAGGTTTATGGCACATGATGGTGGGAGGATAGGTTGCCAACCTGGTTGGGATGCTAGCTTTCTCTTTGATGCCTACAACCCGATTCCTCTTCGGCCAAAAAAAAAAAAAAGAAAAAAGAAAGAAAAAAAGATCCGATCTAAGTTGTTGAGAAGTTGAGATGCCCTGAAATGTTACCTTATAAAGAACCACAAAAGGAGGCTGGCTTTCAAAGTTATCATGGAACTAGCAGGTAGAACACTTTTCCCTCATCTATGTTTATCTCTGTTTAATTTCTAACTTCTTTTCGAGAATGCTCCAGTCCTTTGATTGTAAGTTAAAGCAACTCTCTGGGAGCCAAGCACTTAAAAGCAACTTTGCTCTCTTTATTCTTGTAGATTGAGTTACCTTCACTCTAGAAAGATTGTTAACAGACTCTAGAGCTGCTAGCATTGAGGCTTCAAATTCTGGCAACATGACTGGCAGAACCACGGCACTTGGGTCACTTGGCTCTGGAGGTATTATAATGAAAGTACTAAAAAAAAATTGGTCTAAAATTTGGTCTATTTAGTATTTTTCTATAATCAAACCCCTACTACTACAATTTGCTTCATGTCCAACAAACTTGCAGGCCTTTTGTTGCTCTTTTTTAAGATATAGAACAACTCATGCATTGCTGACAAATATTTCGATAATTTTTTTTGTTAAAAAGTCCATATGCAATTATTTCATTAAGCACGAGTAACTCGTATTTTAATCCAAGATGTTTAATACTTAATGAACCATTAACATATGACTAATTCCTCAACTATTCCGGGCAGTTCCTGAATGGCTGGTTATGCTGCTGTTTCCAGCTTGCCTTTAATTCGAATCACATTCCCTGCTTTGTGCTTTCTTGTCTTTTTCCCATCAAATCCCAAATTCTGAATCATTTCTTGACTGTTTGTAACCTTTGAATTTCTCTTCATGGTTTCAGAATGGGAACTGCAATGTGATTGGTTTCAGAATCTGCTTGTGGGAGACATTGCCTTGACATGCCAAAGAGAGCATAGTTTACTGCTCTTAATAGCGATGCTGAGACACAGACCTTGGGTGTTTAATGTCCGTTAGATATTTCGTAATTAGTTGTATTTTTATTTTTTTTTTTCAATTTGTCCAGTTGTAATGTTCACAATTTGTACTTGTAATAGCTGAAGATGGTATGAATCATGGAAATGCATAGTTAACTGCTTTTGATTTTTCCAAACTCAGCTCGCATATTTTGTCCCAATTCATATAACCTGTATAGGAAATCAATTGCACAATTGATTGAACAGAACTGGCAGAAATCATTCACATGAGACTAGAAAACAAGAGCTTCTGTTGTCATTAAGCAGATATCAATTAACATTCTTTCTTTTTTTATTCATTCCTCTTCTTCCCATTTTCTTCTACAAAAAGTATTACATTAAAAATCCAACTGAACTCAAATACATTTTATATGTCTGAAACAACAACAAAAACAAAAACAGAGAGAGAGAGAGAGAGAGAGTCAAGACGACTTAAATGGTGGACATTTCTTTAAAACCACCATAACTGGATATCTGCAATTGTTCCATGCTACTCCTATAGACCTACCTCGATGAAGCAATTTTAAGGGGCCTCTAAAACTGGTCAGTATTCATGAAATTACTTTGTGCTTGACACAAATGCTGGAAGCCATTTTCTCCTCTCATAGCGATGGCATTTGAATCAATTTTCCAGGCTATACAAAACTGACTTAGAAGTTTCTATACAGCTGGTTCACCTTCGGTGCGTCGAATGGATGAAGGTTGCAAGGCATTTACATCAACTATGCAAGCTATACATGGCACCACCCAACTCCAAAAATTTAAAGAAAAATAGATCTAGGAGCCTCATCAGGACCAGATTCCGTCAAAGAATCTCTATGGCACTCAGTGCTTTCTGCTGTAGTGACACTTGAAGACAAAGGCGGGGATTTTAAAATACAGTTATCCTCACTTGCACTCTGAAATTCTTCCATGAGTAAATTCCGGATCTTCCCTCTCAAACCAGAGGCCTCTTCAGGTTTGAACCACTGCTTGCCAAACTGAGAATTTAAAAATATTAACCAAGGAAAACGTCATATGGAACTAAAGCATAAGTAATAACTTATTGATTAAATTTAGAAATTTAAAAAAATTGGTACCATTGCTAAATCCTTCTTTTTCAGCCTTTCAGGGGCCTCTTCAATGAAGCGCTCCATGAAGAAAAGTACAAAGATACCACAATCATAATCATTTTTCTGTTGGGGAACCTGGTGAAAATGATGAAAAAAAAATACAACAGAACATAATCATTATTGCAACTCCATTTTCACAATTCAAATTTAACTATGGAACAAGTGCCTAAGAGAACCTATGTGAAAATCAAAGGTAGAATGATCTCCCATAGGTCTACTTATTTGGTGTACAGCTGATAATCCTCAAATTGAATTTTCCCACAAGCTCCTTGCATGTCTTCTTTTTTTTTTTATTTACTATTATTATTATTATTATTTTGCATGCCTTTTTAAGAAAACAGGAAGGGACTAAGGAGAGCATGGGATTGAATTGAGCTTTATGACTTTATACTTCTTTTTTCTTTTTTTTTCTGGGCAATTGTTTAGTTGTTAGATATTAGTTGGTTGGCAATTTAGCATGAACAGGGGTTTCAAATCTAAACCTCTAGTACAAAGCCAACGAGGCTTTACCTCCTACTCTTGGGGCACCTCACTTAATGACATTATACACTTAAATAAAAGAACACAAAAAGAACAAAAGACAACTTTTTCCATAGCACAAGGCACAAACTACACAGGCAGAGCAATGCCACTATAACTGCCTATTAGAGGCTCCCCTTTTGGCTAACCAATCTACCACTGAGTTAACCAATCTAGAAAGCCAAGAGATGGAAACACATCTATCCCTTATTCATAGCTAGGTTGCAGAAATCCAGAAAGTTAAGCTGGGGATGAGAATCTCCACACTAAATATCATTCCAAGAAACAAACTTCCACCATCACCCACAATAAAAGCCATGCCTTCCAAGAAATGTCCAATCCTGTTCACAGTGCCTTACCCCAGCCCCACTCCATGAGGACCCTAACATCCTCTCAAAACTAGCCCCAACAAAGAAGCCTTCTCCAAGGAAGAAGCATGTTATTTTGTTGCAAACCTCCAAAGCCCCATTCCTAAACGAGCTTGGTTCATTATGGAAAGTGGTCTAATCCCTAAAAGCCCTAATTTTAAGAGGATAACGCAACAAATTCCAATCAACCAAATCACATTTGAAATCCCCATCCACTCTTACCTACAAAAAGTCCCCTCAAAGGTTCTCAAATCTATTAGCCATGGACACCAGGAAGGTGAAATGACATACAAAGTGAGGAGGAAGGCTAGGCAACACCCCCTGCACCCAAGAAATAAATAAATTAGTAAAGCCTCTTCCACCCTACCAATCTTCTTTCAAAGCATTTTCCACCCTATCCACAAAGTTCCATAATACATGAACTTCCAGCACTCGAGGATTTTCCAAAGACATATTTTTCAGAGAAACGATGAGCTTTTTAAGTAAAACAGTACTTTTCCCACTATAACATTAGTCCAAAATGCTGAAACAGCAGCTGTAATCCTATAGCAATCGTAAACCAATCAGCATCACTTAGGGATGCATTCCGTTACTTAAGACCATCAAGCCAAATAAGATTACTCTGCACTCTTTAGAAATATATTTTCTTCTAAATGCAGACAGAGATAGTTGGCTATAGATATAATTCTTGGCAAGCACTCACAAGTTATTAGCTGCATTGGATTTGAAGTTGAAAAATAATTTCTTGGTGCATTATGATACTTCCTATAATTTTTACACTACACTTGTCTAATCAAGACTTTGACACAATAGACTAGTTTTCAAAAAGCAACTAGCAAGAATATGTCCAATCATTTTTCATGTAAGGTAGTTCACACTGGATAAAGATAAACATGTTCTCTATACGTAAACAACCAAAATGAATCTACTACAGAAATAGCTAGCTGAAAACATAACCATGAAATTGGGAGTTGTCAGAGTTTTGGGGAACAAGACTTCCAAAAATGGACCTTTTTACCACAATTATTATTGTGAGAAGTGAGTTTAGGTGTACTGCTCTAATATATTTCCATGTCATGGATATCTAAAATAGCAATAAACAGAATTTTAAAGAAACTTGAACTTGCTTCCAGTTATAGAAAACAGAAATGCATTCATGTAATCATAAAATGTGAGGCACTCAAGAAAAAGTTTTACCGAAATTATTTTCTCATCAATTCTACGAGGGAGATGTTTCCATATTCTGTCTGCAATAGGAAGATCTAGTGGAGCACCTTCTTGATTCAGATAGTCCCATTCTTCTCTCATATAGCTACAGAGTGCATATTAAGAACAAGTTTTTATGTCAATAAGAATTCCAATGAATAAGAGTAGAACTGGAAAGGATGACAATAAGCTTGTACAAATAAAGAACCACTCCAACAAAATGAGAAAATAGTCCTTCGCAAAATTATATATCAAATGAAGTAACAATAAAATCATTGCTAATATCGCATTTTTCTCCTATTGCAAGCCAACCATCAAAAACTTGCTGTGGAATGAACTTTCCTAGTACAGTCCACTGAGATATGAGAGAGAGAGAGAGGGTAAAGTGGATTTAAAAGGAATACTGGGGCAAACATAATAGAGAAAGCCTAGGCTTTGAAAATACAGAAGGATTTCTCATCATAGGTTAGGACTGACACTTAAATTAATAGCTCAGATTGCCATTACAATTATCCATAGGAACTTATAACAGCTCTAAGGGTCAGAAGCATGAATCTTTTTCATCCTATCAGTTTAAGTTAATAATTTATGGATTACAACACTACATTAAGTGTGTGTGTGTGTCCATTAATTATATCTCAAAGTTCTACTATTGACAATCAAGATTATAGTTATTGTTACATCAACACTTAAATTCAAGGAACATTTCCTGATTTGAAGGCCATTTAGATGCCTTATAAGCCATGATTCTCTCCTTCAATCCCACCTACAACCACAGGTTATTGGTTCCTAGAGAAAAAGAAGCCCACTAGCCAGAAGCTTGGATTAGCTCCTGACTTTTACCTTTCTAGCAATTAGAAGATAATGGTTCAGTTCTGAATCTTGAAATAATTAACTTCTCTCCCCACTAATAACCCCCCGCCGCCCCAAATAGCTTAACTATCGCAGTATAGGTACCACCATTTAGCTCGCTGGAACAGATGCCCCAATCCTTTCAGCAAAAGCATCCTGTTGCATGAACCAGCAACCGCAGTAGTCTCATAAGTCCCACCCCAGCAGGTGAGACAGCCAACGATTTGCTGCCATCAATGACTGCCTTCTTGTACAGAGAGATTTCAAGGTAATACATATTTATCACTTTCACTTACCCCTGGTTGGATCTTCCTTGCGTCAAAATGCTTGAGGATACAAATAAAAACTCCAAATAAAATATCACTGTATTCCAGTGCTTGAAAAATACACTCCAAACATATAAATGAAGCATAGGAAACGCAAGGAAAAAAATGCAAACCAACACATTCCCCTATATCAGCATAGTCTAGTCCCATGCAGTTATAAATGAATGGGTCATTGCCATTAATCGATTCCCACTTCTGCAAGTCTGAAAGAGAATGTCACCTGTCCAATTAATCTCTCGTTCTTCGAGCATTACTATCTCATCATCTAGATTCTATTTTGAGTATGTGGTCAAAATTCAAATGGCCGTAAATGTGTATTGCTTATTAAACAACTAACAACATACACCTAATATATCAAACAATCATAGCTTATTAGCCAGCAAGGGCTTCTCTGTCTCACCTTTTAATGTCATCAAATATTTTTCTGCTATGGTGATATCCCAATGAATCCAAATGGAGTATAATTGGTCCTGATTCATCATCCTTGTCTGGGATACAGATAATCACCAAGCTCCAATGAAGACTGATTATATTAACCACCACAAAGAAGTCAATAAATTTGAAGTACTTTAAGCCAAACAAGAAAAAGAATTAAGCTCAAGGCATTTAAGATTTAATAACCTCCACATGTTACATAAAACGGAAAAGAAAAACACACACCAACAAGAACAACAACAACAGAAAAAAAAAAAAAAAAAAAAAGGAGAAAACCCACCCACCACCAATGTAATTAAAGACACAAAGCAGCCACGGCACAAATCCCCAGATCAAGCACCAGGCCCCATTTGAGGCTCTTAATTAGTCGCAACTAAGCTCAAAATACATATATAAAAAGAATTATAATGAAGCATATTTTATTCTTGATAATTAAGTATCTTGGTTCAGAAATCCTCTTGTTCCCATTCCTTTCTCCCGTTTCTCTTATATAATTATTCCTTACTGTTGTAAAGATACAAACATGACCCAATGCAATGTTTGGGCCTTTTTCTGTGATGTTTCCATATCACACGGTATTGACTAATATGGTAGCATATCAGTGAGTCTTGGCTGATACCAATCGATATCATTCAACACCAGCTGATATGAAAGTTATTTGAAATTGTAGGTTCAAGCATAACAGGGTTTCCAGACACCTTTTAGCCAATTTTCTTCGCTGCTTATCAGTCCAAAGATTGGAAAAACATGCTTCGAAATCCAAAATCCAAAATGAAGCTTGAGATCTTAGATAAAGGGCGTCAAGGGTTCGAAAATCAGATTTCTTCATTCAAGGTAATAAACCCTATTTTTCTCTTATGTTTTTGTGCCTTAATGTGATTGGAAAGTCTATTTCTGACCTAGATTTACATCATTAAAGGTTTTTAGAAAAAAATTCATGTGAAATTTTGGACAATATGTCTCAGGCCAGGACAATATCTCTCAGGCCAATGAAGTTTGGGAAATTTTCATTTAAGGTAAAATTGCCATTACAACTTTTCTATTCGTTCAATGTAAATAGGCATCATGAGTATGCCAACTACAACTTTATGGTGTGATTGCAAACCTATAACTGTTGGAAGGTATACGCGATTTCTCATTTTTAATTGCATTAACAGTCAAGAAAGATAATGAAAACTCAATAATTGTAAGAATTTATCGACAACAGCTACATAAAACCCACTATGAAATACAACACCCTTAGTAAAACATGTATTTAGATTTATTAAAATTCAAAAACACTGCAACTCCATATCCGCAACTTACACTGATATGTAAAATCTTAGTTGCAAGATGGCATTGACTTTAAAAAACATATAAGATCTTTTAAGTGAAACTACTTCATCCTAGTCATTAAAAATGCCTAACAAAATTTATAATTCCCACTAAGAATCAAAAGCATGGTTGCTGATAAATTTCAAAGCATAAGGATGTGTCAATAGATGAGGAATTCTCTTTATCTAATAATCCTTTCTAATATTTACATCTGTCACTGTGGTTCCTAATATATCTACAACTACATTCGAAACCTCAAAATTAATGGAAACAACTTACTCTTCATGTATTGGAAGAAGAATATATGCCTTCTGAAATATATTGACACCTTTCCACCATCGTCTAAACTTCATGAAAGAAGTTTTCTTGTCACTCCCCTACAAATTATCAGGGAAGACAAGTTACCACGAACATAACATGGGAAACAAAAGGAGGCATGATGGTGCAGCACTATAAATAACATCCATATATGAAACATCTAAAATCAGAAACTTATTTGGGAAGCATGCAGTTATTTTTGTAAAGAAATGAACTTTTCCACTCCCACTAACTAACATAAACTTCAACCAGTGCCAAATGTATCTACGTACTATTGTTTATGATGCCCTGAGAAGGAACCATGAGGGGAATTATGGCTGAGTTGCTTCAATCTCAACACTTACCAACACATCACCATCAAAATGATCCAGCCATACGCATGGTTTAAAAGATTTTGGCAACAAACCAATCAATATTACCAACTCAGGTGCCTATTTCTAGCATTTTCAGTATGTAGAAATCCCATTGAAATAGGGATTTATAACATCACAAACTGGAATTAAAATTTAATTTTTTAGAGAACAAAGAATAATCATTAGAAAGAACCCAAGGAAAAAAAAAGATACCTTGTATGATACAGCCTCTTTGAGCTTCTTGTAAAAGTATGTGTTGAAAAAATGATAATCAGATCGTGCCCGTTCTGTTGGAGATGCTGGCTGCTGAAGATACCTAGCCAAATAAAGCAGCCAGAAAGATATAAAAGATCCAAAATTTCAAAAAAATAAAAAATAAAAAAATACATGCCTAAAATGTCCACAAAGATGATCGTCGCAAAAAAGAAGAAGAAAAATTCCCCAACTAGTGTAACTAGAATACGATTAAAAAAAACATGCAGACATCTCATCCATATAATGTTGGTTTCTTAGTCTAAATCGCATTTCCCTTCTTCTAGTGTTTATCTCCACATAGTATCTCCTTTCAAGTTCCACTGTGCAGTTCTTGGATGCCTGATTTCTCTGCTCTATCTTTTCTATCTCCTAATACGTACATTTAATACCACAAATCAATATTATGTGATCTAGCTATCTCCAATTGCAACTATATAATCTATGCATGTAGCTTGATCAACCTTCCTTATAAGAAAAAATAGTCTATTTGACTAATATATAATCCAGTTTGAAATGTTATCAAGTGGATCCCTCTTTTTAAAGAATGTTTCTACTTTCACAAGATCAAATGACATTAGTTCTAAATCCCTACCTCATTCATTTCACCAAATCTGTAATCTCCATACCATCTAATATCATCCATTGTTTTTTCCTTAGCCAAATAAGTCTCCCCATATACAAAATCTTCTCCCTTTGCTTTACCTTTGAATTAATTCATTCGTATCTTCCCAATATCCGTCATTCGTATCCTACTAGAGGTGCATGTGCACTACTTATAAGATTTATTTCTAATCATGGTTCAAAGTCTTGGTCGCGGACGTTTCGGTCACAGACATCTCGTCGCATCTTGGCCGAGATACAACTTGAGGCATGAAAGAATGTTAAAAAAAAAAAAAAATACAAAAAAATCATAAAAAAACAGAGAAAATAAAATAAACACATTGAACTCATCAAATAAGCAAAAATAAATTACTTAGGGGGTAGAATATCATAAGAAACATCAAAATAGGTGCTAGTGTGATACGGTATCATGCAATAATGTGTTAAATTTTAACTTTTTAAAAGAATATAATTGTTAATAAAAGTTTAACCATTGTTTTTTTGTATAAATGAAATGTAAGCTTGTTTTTCTGAATATCATAAAAGAACTGCTCCTTAAAAATAATAAAATGGACTAACTTATAAATAAAATAAATATATTGAAATGATTGGGATCTCGGCCGAAATGAGATGTGATAACCGAGATGAAATGAGACGACCGAGATATCGGCTGAGACAAGACGAAATGACAGAGATCTTGGTTGAAATGAAAATATGAGAATTCACTTCATAAATTCGACTCATAAATTCGACTCAGGAGAAGTTCTCATCTCGGTCCCTACCCAGACCTAGATGACTCGGCCCAGTTATCTCGGTCTCGGCCAAACTTTGAACCATGTTTCTGATCCTTACACAAATTTTATGAATATTATGCTATCTACCATTCTCTTGAACACCTAAGACTTCTTTAGATTTTATCCACAACAATCCCAACCTGATTTCTAAATTTGCCGTTTCAATACACCAAAATCCATATCACATATTTCTACAATTTCCCAAAAATATTCCCTAATCCACTTGATTTCTTGTAACTACTAACTCTTCTTCTAGTCATCATATCTATCAAATCCATCATTTTTCCTGTCAAAGTTCCAAGTTTCCAACATTCCAAGTTGCTAAGTGAACCCTACCTTCTTAGACTAAATTCTCTACCTAACTAGAGCCCACAACTTCTATATGTCAACTTCACAACTCTCAACTTCTCAATCTACTTAAATAGCAGGTCTGTGAGCTCATGTGTAATATGGGTCATTATATACCCAATTGAACAAAATTATAATAATAATTTAAAATAAAAAACAAATGATTGGCACTTAAACCTCTTAAGTCTTAAATTTTAAACCAACCCCAGCTTGAGTTGTTCAATACTATATACACACTACATTGATTCTGGCCCCAAAGACTAAAGTTGAGAAAATGAGAACCAACCTCTTGTCGTTCAGTTCTGATTCCATGCTACCAATCCAGCCAAAACCAAGTTGTGAGACCTTGGGTCTTAAATGACATTGAAAACTGTTTCCATCAATTCCAATACAACAAATCTTTACAAACCTACCCCCTTTTTAAATGAAAGGGGAAATACTGGAAACCTTTAGAGGTTTCAGAAAATATTATTAACCTACCTGATATTTCTAAAAATCTAAAATAACCAACCTCCCATGATACTAAGAGTCATGAATCATGATGTAATTTTTAGATTCTTAGAAATCGGAGAAAAGTAACATATGATGCTATCAATCTTATTCAACCTTCTAAAATAAGAGTAATAAGAGTATACAGGCCTATATATATAAGAGAAACCTATTCCAAGTAAAAGACTATAATAGAATCCTATTACAAGTAAAATATTATATGAAAGCTAAACTATAATAAAAAAACTAATACAACTCACCCCCCCCCCCCCCACCACCACTCAAACTTATGATGCAAGCCCAGAATGCATCGAGAGTTTATCAGAAGACGAAACCAAGCTATAGTGTGAGCTTTGGGTAAAAATTCAGAAAGCGAGGACGAGATGAAGGGAAGTAAAATGGTCCTAGCGTGAAGATGCTGACGATCAAAGTGGCAGTCAATTTCAATATGTTCCGTACGCTCATGGAAAGCAAAGTTGCGAGCGATCTGAATAGCACTATGATACCATGTTAGATTCTTAGGGCCTCTTTGGTTTGTGAAAATTTTCATAATTTTCATTTTCCTTTTCACAGCCAAAAAAAAAAGAAGAAGAAGAAGAAGAAGGTGCTGAAAACGTGTTTGGTTGCTAAAAATGAAAACTGTTTTCTGCAAATTGGATACAAAATATGAAAAACCTGTTTACTTAGTGAAAATTTTCACAATTTTCACTTTCTGAGAAAATTTTCTAACAACGATTTTCATTTTCAATTTTCAAAAGTTAGAAAATGAATTTGGTTTATAATTTTCAAAAAAATGAAAACTTGATCAAATTCTCTGTTTAACCTCTAAAACCTGAACCTCAATGAATTTCCTAGTTGATGGTGTATTCTAAAAAATCATTCCACAAAAAATGAAAAACACCCAAATCAAATCCACTCAACAGAAGAAGAAAGACATTAACGAAAGAACTAAAGAAATTTCTCTATGACATTTTTACAAACAGTAGGAACACACCATAAGAAGAAGGCTGTTAATGGAAGAACTCAAATTTGTCAAGCATTTTTACAAACAATAGCCCAATATAGCCGATGATGTTTGCTTGATTGAAATTGTCAATGGCTTTCATGATCTCAAATATAGTTAGATCCTTGATTTCATTAGTATTACTTAGGAACAATATGACTAGGCTAGTATTGTCGCCACCCTCGGGAGGAATCAAACATTTTGAGTTGAAAGAAAATGTATCCAAATTGATCTTGTCAGTGTCTTCTCTTGGAAGGATTCTCCTCTTCGACAACATTCATTGAGCTCCGCTTCAATGGTGAATAACAGGGAGAGAGCGTGCACAAGAGCAGCTCGGGGACTGGCTTGAGAGAGAAATTTGGGGAAATGGCCTGAGAGCTCTCCGTTTTCTATGTGTAAAAATTGTCCGTCAATTTAATTGGATTTGGTCATGTTTCCTATTTTTGACGTTCTCAAATTTTCTCAAATTCTGTATTCATTTTGTAGAAAACAGTTCTCACTTCCTGTAACTAAACACATTTTCACTCATGTTTTCTGTTTTTACTGAAAACGAAAAAATGAAAATTATGAAAACTTTCACAAAGTAAATAGGCTCTTAGAAATCAGAGAAAAGTAACTTATGATGGTTTCAATCTTTTTAAATAAGAGTATACAAGCCTATATATATAAGAGAACCCTATTACAAGTAAAAGACTACAAGAAAACTAAACTATAATAAGAAAACTAACTAAACTAATACAACTCACAGTAATGACATCTATCTTATGAATAATAACATCTACCTATGTATCATTTAACTGCCCAATGCCCATTGCTCAAATCCCATCACTTGATACCGTAGAAAAAAAGACATGTTTGCCTCGAAATAAAAAACAGACGACATTCATGTCCGGGTAAAATTGTCTCTGTAGATTATAACTGCATGAAAAAATCAATTTCATGAAGGCAAGGTAAACGATGGCATATCAAAACCCAAAACCTCAATGGACACCAGGGGTACTTTCATGAGTGTCAGGAGAACGTGGAAATCATTATATAACTGGCCAAAAGGACTCATTTATCCTACTGCAATAAGTTTCTAATGACATGGAGAAAAAGGCCAATAAAACTTTTTGACTCAGGTACCACATACCCACGACATAGAATTGTAAATCATTACATAACTTGCCTAAAATGAAATGAAAATAACAGAAAAGAAAAGAAAAGAAAAAAGTGAAAGATCCCAATCTGTCCAGAAAACTTGAAAGGGACAACCATTTCTGAATCTCAATTTATCACTTAATCACCGCATCAAGCTATCTGAACAATATTCATAAACACTTACCTGATATAAAAATTCATGATAGTTGATGTCAAGTAGGCTTCAGGAGCAAGGCATTCTATGTCCGAATAACAAATTTCAACAGATTCTGGATCATCCCTGTTTCCATTGATTAAGCAAAAACACATTAATTCCTGAAGAAAATGTTGTTTGAGGGTGCCATTCAGCATCATCTTCAGACTATAATTATTGCGTACCTTGATGGATAGAAGATCTTAGTATCTTTCGAACTGGGAAAAATGCCAAAGAAATCAATTTATTGTTAACCACATATTGACCAGGTGAAATACCGAGTATAAAAATAAAAACAGAAGCATTGAAAGTTCTATTTACCATTCAGGTGGTTTGTCTACTTTCTGCGTAGTTTCTATAAGCTGAGACTCCTCCTCGTCCACAAGAACAACAGTCTGTCCATATTTGAGTAATGTTAGCATGGATTTGAGCAGTTAACTAAAGGCTAAAGACAAACGGAAAACAGAATGAAATTCCCTCATCTTTGCCTTTGTACTTTTCTATATTCTTCAAATTAAATTTTATGTTTTCTATCACAAACAAACAAACAAACAAAAAACTGTGGCTGCATCCCCATTCCCAATTGAAGAACAAATAGCAGCTACCAAGACAGCTTCTCTTCTTCTAGGGTTACATCATCAAAAGACTCAAACTATTGGAGCTTATCTATGAATCAAAATGAGTCTTTTGAAGCAAAAAAAGCTTTCTCCTGTTTGCAGACTTCTGAAATGTTTCCCTTTATCTTCAAAGGTCTCAAAATCATCTCTAAAATAAATTATGAACTATGCCAATTATTTCATAGTAAATAGTTGTACATGGATCAAATGTTAGTTGTTTTGGTTTACTTGCTAAATCTTGGCAGCACTGCTAAAGCATTCCTTTTGCATGTAAGGACCCTGAATTAGGAATGTGTGCTTATTTTCACTCTACTCTCTAACTTTAGGACACCATATCTCATTGTATAAGAATCACATAAATATTGCACTTTTAAGGGCAGTAAAAATCCATATGTAAGTCCCTCTTGATAGGCGATCCATAAGTCCAATGTAAGTCCTCGCTAAGGCCTACAGCTTGCCCTGCCCTCGACGGGGTAGCCTCCCTTCACCTAAACTTACTATTACCAAAAAAAAAAAAAAACATATGTAAGATTTCTCATGAGATTCCCCATGAGAAGAAAGAAATAAAGGTCTTTTTGTGCACTTGTATGTGAGTGTGTGTTAGTCCATGGAGTTTCCTTTTGGGGAATTTGGCCAAAGGTCCTCCTTTATAAGATTTTCATGCCAAAAGTCCTCTCAAAAGAATTTTCATGCCAAAAGTCTTTTTGGTATGAATTGGACAAAAATGTCCTTTCTTCCCCAAACAACCTTCAACCCCAACTTGAAGTTCACTCTCTCGGACACTCGAGGTCACTACGCCGGAACCTGAGTTCACTACACCGGAACCCCGAGTTCCTACACCGGACCCCTGAGTTCACTACGCCGGAACCCCCCGAGTTCCTACGCTGGAATTGCAGTTCACTACATCAAAAAAAAATAATAATAATAAAAAAATACAAGAAAAAATATCTCTTTCTTTTTCCTTCATTTTCTCACCAACCGAACAAAAAATTAATTTTCCAAATGAAAATCTATTTCTTTTTCTTTGGCATTTCATCGAACATCCATTTGGTTGCTGCGAAATAATTGGACAAAGAAATTAAAACTTAGATTCCATTTATTCTATTTTCCGAATATTTCTCAGCAAACAAACAAAGTATTAGAATTTGAGGGATTACTAGAATTGAAGTGATGAGGGAAGAGAGAATTGATTCGCCGAGGAGAGGGCGAGATGAAGGATCGATTTGTTTGGAGGATGATTAACATACTAATATTGTAATAATAATAATAATAATAATAATAATAATAACAGCTTTTAATTACCATCTTTCTGTTTGGAGGATGATTAAATCAACACATCGCCCCAAATCTACATAGGCCTCTTCTGATGTAATAAGAATAGTTTGGCTCTCTAGAACGCTCAGTGTAGGACCCATATTCCATTGCTTCACTTGATCTCAAGTTCATTCACCATTTTGCATATAAATAACTTTAAATGGTCGTAGGAAATTGGTACAGAACTTTGCAGTGATGAATCGTTGCTATACTGGTACAGTGGCCGTCAAGCTACGCTGAGTTGGACATCTCAAGTTCATGACGTTTTGATGCTTACTGAGTTGGATGAAGATAATAGAGAAAGAGAGACGAAGAGAGTGGAGCTACGCTGGCAGGGGATGCAGCCATGGCCGGTCGGTGGGAGATGAAGAAGAAGAAAAAGAAGGGAGGAGCGCGTCGGGAAACATATAGGAATCTAAGGGCAATTTTGTCCACAAAGAAATAGATTATTAAAAATTAGTACTCTAGGCAGTAAATTTTTTTAATTAGGACTTTTCAAAGTAAAAAAAATGTGGGAGGACTTTTTGCAATAAGCATCTTTAAAATAGGACTTTTAGCCAATTATCCCTTTCCTTTTAAAATCTGAGAACACAAGGACGCAAAATTAGCTCCTGACTTAAAATTTGTGAGTTAAAATCTTACAACTTCTGCCGTCCCAAAACTTCCAAATGCCACAACAGATGTACATTCAAAAACAAATTGATGGTATCATATAATGAAGACATGAAGAATTTCATTTTAAGTATGAAATAAATAAAGAAGAAAGAGAAAGAAATAAATAAATAAAAATGGAAGGAAGAAAAAAGTGGAAAAAAGAAAGAAAACATAAAGAGCATACCTTCCTAGGCCTCGAATCGTATGAAGGTAGGAGTTGAGAAGCATCCCTCCTGATGAAAAGTAAACTAAAATAAATGAAGTATAAAATATAGATAAGAAACAGATACAACGAATGTATTTAGTCAGGTCTCAGATAAACAAAAAGTGCAATTACAAATTGTAACCCAATATCCCATGCTTCGAGTGAAAGGAACTCTAAACTGAAAATATGCATCCATAATGCTAAGAATGGTATATGTGATGCAAAAGGCCCCAAAGTAAAGCACGCACCAACAGATAAATCCTCCCATCTCTGTACTTTCCATCTAAGACACACTGTCAACAAAAGTTACAAGTACACGAGCACTGATGCTAGAGTGACTTCACAAGAAAAAGAAAAGAGAATAAGAAAACAAGAAGAAAAGGATATGACTACAATGAAAATGAGCTGAGGAAGTAGAAACCAAAAATGTCACTTTTTTCCTAAAATCATGCCACTTCATAATTGCATTACAACTTGTACCAGAGCCTTTCACAAGAAATGTCTGTTAAGCAGCGAACCATGAGACAAAAGCCTTTTAACAATTAGTTATTTAAACATTATATTGAAGCAGTGAGGTTAGCATAAATTATCAATCAGAAGACTCAGGTCCTTTGGTACTTGCACAACATTTTTTGGCTCAATACACACCTCTTTTTTAGGTGATTATGGCTGTCTAGTGTTTAGATTTATATATTCAAGAAAGATACAGACTTCTAATCATAATGCAGCAACAAAACATTGAAAACAAGTGTGACAATTATGCTACCATGACTAGCTCACATAATGAATACCCCTTTACAAATGTCAAATAACTTTGCACTGATGCACTGTTGTCATGTGGAATAAATCTGCAATATGCCAATATGCCCTTCAATTATTATACTTATTGACTTACCAACATACAAAAGACAATACCAATATCAAAATACTGGATGGAGGCAGACAGAAACATAAGAGGTGTCAGTTAAATAACATGTAGACTATCTTTGAGCAGAATAGTAGAGCATACCACAGTTATGACAGTCTTCAAATTTTGCAATAAACTCTAAACATTATGCAACAATCTTTAATTGGAAAAGAAATGAAAAGGACAATAAAAAAAAAATAAAAGGCAGCACAAAAGGGAAAATAAAGCTTACTTCTTGGAGAAACTTCGAGACAAGTGAGGAGGACAAATGGAAGAAGCTATTCCCTTTTGATCACCATTTGACAGAATATGCTGACCTTTATCAAGAGAAAGACTGCTAGCACATTGAAAAGGATTTTTCCTATTTTTCTGTCTACCTTTTGGTGAAGACTGACCATTTAGTTTCATTTTCCGGCGGTCGCAACGTCCCAAATATGAGAATTCCTTATCAAATGCATTGACTGTCCTACAATCTGTCTGCTGAATAAATAAAATAATAAATAAATGCACTTATATTGCTTAGTTAAAGTTGTCATAAGAAATCATGTTAGTATATGTAGTAGACCACCGTACATCTTCTTCCATCTTTCTCTTAAAATGTGAGGCAAATGAGGATTGTGAAGGGGCTTGAGATGATGGATCCTCTTGCCTAAAGCCATTGGATGCACCTACAGAAGATGGTTAGGTTCCTTAAATAGATGTCCTTCAAAACAGACACTATGATTCAGAGTGCTGGACAATAGAAAGAGTATGATCAAACACAACTTCTGATACAAGGATCGCATATCCTTACCCTAGCATCTACCATTTAAGCAATAGGACCGAATAAATAAAAACAGCAACTGAACCGAGAAATTGAGTACTAGTCAATAATACAAACCAGCATTGTCAATTTTTTGTTCTATATTGGGCCTGTTTCCAAAGGAAACCACAACTTAAAGGCTCCCATTTTATACAAGATTTCGGTCCATTACATCCTATTTGATCTGACAACTACCCAACTTTACTGAGCTTTTGGCTCTAGGATTCTAGTTGTATTCCCTAAAAAAAATGTTAAAGTAGCATAAGTAAATATTTCACAGCTTTCACCACTTATTTTCATTGCAATTACTGCAAAATGGAAAACCAGATTAATCCAAGTCGCCCCCCCCCCCCCCCCCTTCTTTACATTTTATTCCAGAAGAAAAAACTAAAAATGCCTGCTGAAACAACATTGATAACTCAGTTATCAACACCATATGCTAATATAGTAAATCTAAAGGGGATATCTAATGATAGAAAGTACATGAGAAATAATATATACAAAGTGAGTCTCACATAACCAATACCAGACTGCTTTTTTTTTTTTTTTTTGGGGGGGGGGTGGGGGATGACATAAAGAAAAAGGTTGAAGATGAAAGAGAAGTTGATCGTGACTTTCTTTCCACCAATATACTACACAAAAAAACTCAATTTCTATGTTTAACCAAGGTTAGAATTATCAAAACCATCCATAGCACTGATCTCTGTACAATTATTAAAAATCACATACAAAATCATGGATGTAGCACAACAACAAAAAAAAGGGATCAAGAAGGATGTTCCCAAAAAAAAAAAAAAAAAACATGATTCTATGAACACATGCAGCAAGAAGCTAAAGAATTTTCATATTAAAAATATTGAGTTTGATTTCTGAGTTGAAAAGGCAGATATCTCCAAATACCTTGAATCCATCAAAAATCATATATATATATATATATATATATATATAAATTCAGATCCAAAACAACGTTCCGTGCTTAAAAGAAAACCCAGGTTCATATATAAATCACAATTGGTATATAAGAATACTGAAGCCTTTATGAAAGTGTATATGCTATAAATAACAGCTGAAAATGCCACAAATACAGATTTTTTGAAAAAGAAAATATATCTAACATAACAGTAAAATAATCAGATTCTCACCAACAAAACTCAAGTTACTGACTTGTGTGGGCTTCTCGCACATATTGGCATCCTGTCCAACCAAAACCACAAGGAACAATGCTAAGAATCTAATGCGTACAAGAGAAATAGTGATAACATAAATATATGTATGTATGTGTGTATGTACGTATGTATGTATACAATGTTGTCATATTTGTGATTAGCCAATGTTCTTTTCTAACACAAGATGAAACTATTTAAATTTTCTCATCAAAAAATTCAAGATGGAAACATGTTACCAATATTCTAATCACAACTTGAGTTTTAAAACTAAAACAACCCAGAAATCTATGAAGCAAGATCCGTGCACAATAATGTTGCATTTGGCACAGCTTCTCAGAGGCTTTCTAAAGGTTCTTTTAGACAGATTAGTGGTGTTTCGTGAATTATTCTAGAACCTGTCATTGTCTTCTACAACCCTTTTTTTTAATTGATAGTCTACGGAATAGGTGATTGGAGGCTCAACAAAACCACATTCAATGGAATTCGTCAAAAAAAAAAAGAAGGAAAAATATTCATTCTTCTAAAACCAAAACAAAGCAACACATATAGATTCAAAATCTTTTTTTCCCTAAACTTTCTTAGGAACTATAAAGCATCTCCAATGGGCTTCCATTTGGGGTTGCCATTCCAAATTTAGGAGCCATACCAAGAAAAAAAGGTGCTCCCACGGGATGGCATCCATGGCTCCCAAGTTTGGCAATGGCATCAATGCCTCCCATATTTGGGAAATTTTTTGGCAATAGCCATCTCCTCCCAAATACTCCACAGCATACTTCCCTCCAATTTAAAGCCCATTGGAGCACAATAGTGCCAAATATGGGAGGAGCTCCCATTCTGGCATTGTAGCACTCCCAAATAAGGCCCAAATAAAAGCTCCCCAATGGAGATGCTTTACTCTCCATTGGGGAGCTTCCATTTGGGCTCCCATACCCATATTTGGGAGTGCTACGAAACCAAAATGGGAGCTCCTCCCATATTTGGCAGCATTGTACTCCAATGGAGAGCTCTCATATTTAAGCTTCCCAACTTTTTCTCTCATGTATAGTTATGTTTTTGGAGGTAAATCTAATGTGGAGTCATCTGAGAGGAGATGGCAGCTGCCAAAAAAATTTTCCAAAGATAGGATGCATTGCTACCATTGCCAAATTTGGGAGCCATGTATGGCAGCCCATTGGAGCACCTTTTTTTGCCATGGCTCTCAAATTTGGCAATGGCAGCACCAAAATGTAACCCATTGGAGATGCTCTAATTTCAGAAAATATATGTCAATCCAAAACACGTTAAAGCATCTGAACATCTAATTGAAAAATGAACTTTCAATTTGAAAAGAGATGTAACCCCAATCCGAATAGAGAATTAACAATAATTTTTTGTTTGATCATCAAATGTCCCATTCAAATCAGAGTTTCGTCTTCGATTCTTCTCTTTCATTATGAGAACATGTGTGTGTGTGCGCGCGCGCACACAGAGAGTTGAGAACAAACGGTGCCAGTCGATTTCTAGAGACTTCAAAAAATGCATAATGATGGCTTTGTACCTTATGATAGTAGAAGAGTTAAGAAGAGAGAACCACAAATTTGCAATCATCATTTTCCAAATATAATTTGTTGACTTAAGAGTTGTGGAAATTTAGATCAATTACAGACAAATGATAACAAGTGTACACATAAATAGCAAATGAAGTTAGCATTAACACACACCAAACATCATTTTTTTTTTCTAAATGTCCTTTTAGAAAGTCAATTTTAGGAATCGCTTCTCCATAAAGGACGTTTTATTGTAGAAAGTTCTGCCAAACGCCACCTAAATCTTTGTTGAATATGCAAAGTAATGGAATTTCTAGAGTACAGCAACAATTTAAAAACAGCTAGACAAGGTGAAATCCATCAAGGAATCAATAAAGACAGATCAAGCCATTTTACAAAATGGAACTGTGTACCAAACCTGATAGAGAATCTAGAACATTAGGACTGTGTTTAGGCACAAAGCAAATTCAAGAAAAGAAATGTTTTCATGTTAATTTATAATTTTAATATTACTGAGCTATATTAATGGTTTATGAACAATTTACACAACATAAGCCAAATGAATCTGGTACGTCCAGCTTATTTCCTGGAGGAATACTACTTTCCATCATTGCAGAAAAGCAAGGATGAGTGGATGACAATGATTGCGGGTTTTCAAATACGACTCACAAATCTATTTTTTTCCAAACTAAGGAAAAGAAAATATCCTTAAAATCTTTTAGTTATCTAAGGGATCAAACATTAAACCCCATGGCATTAAATTTTGGAACTTCATAATTCAAACATAAAAGAAAGCACGTGACAATAAAATGCATATCATAAGTCATAACCATACAGCTCATTCAATTGGACTACTTTTAAAACCTTCCACCACATTGCACCCCAACAATGTCAACAGTGATATTTACACTGAAGTCAGCAGAAATCATTGAAGTAAGATGGGACCCACAACTATAAAACTTCTTCAGAAGAGGGAATGCAAGTCTTTACACGATGGCACTAAAACGTGCCTCAGCCGCATAGTTTTATGTATCCCCGGCCATTCATAAGAGCAACATAGTTTAGAACAGATGCTAGCAACTATATAATCTAAAATCCTTATGCTTCTGATTCCAAGGAACAAACTTCATTTTTACCAAAATTTGAAGTAAAATGTGGCCTTTCACATAAATATCCATACATATATCACATAATTATATGATAGTAGTCAGTGTGCACATGAATTGCTCAAAAATATCACAAATGTTGCATAATTGCACGGGAACATTCAATGCAGATTGCTTCCTAATTAGCACAAAAAGCTTGACATCATTTATAGTAGGTTTATCATAACATTTATGTCTGATGAATCAGAAAAAAACATAGAACCCTAGATGAAAAGAAGCCAAAAACACTTCCCTCGGAAATAAAGATAAAATAACATACATTCTTCAGTAACAGGGCCACATATGAGTTCCAAAGTGATCTAGTTCACCGTTTGGCTGCTCAGGAAAAAGTAGGGGGGAAAGGAAAGGAAAGGAAACTAAAATATTGAAGGTTCCATTTTTCATCATTTGGGACACCAGAAAACACATATCTCCGCTCGATAGAGCCTAGGATAATTATCAGTATTAGTTTATGCTCCGTTTGGCCGCTGAAAAATTGTAGGGTAAAATGAGAAGAAACAAAAATATTGAAAGTTCTATTTTTCATCATTTGGGACCCCAGAAAACACACATGTCCGCTCGACAAAGCCTAGTATAATTATCAGTGTTAGTTTAGGCGAGCCTTGCATGTTTTGACTTTGGAAACCAAAAAACAACAGAAAACACAAAGGCCTCAATTTTCATTTTCTTTTCTTTTCCCCCGTTTTCCCCGAAATCAGACTTACATTCTATTCCAAGAAACAGCACAAAAAAACAGCGAGTGAGAAGCAGGATATGAACCTTGTCCAACCGGCGTAGCTTTCGACGTTCTCGTTCATCATCGAGGCGCTTGAGAGTGAGCCTAAGTTTTTCCCCTTTGTCAGGCAATTTAGGGCTAAGCATTTCAATATTCTGAGTCTGTCTGCGAATCATCTCGTCAAGTTCACGATCCGGCATGAGTTCAAATTGTAGTTGTTCGGCACTTTTCTGTTGCTGTTCGTTAGTGGCGGTGGCGGTGGCGGCAGCGTCGGTCTTCTGTTGCTGATCGTTAGCAGTGGTGGCGGCGGTGGTGACGACCAGCTCAGGTGGGGGGTCATTGTCTTGGCTAGGTAAGAGAGTGTCCCAGTCAAGTTCCAGTGGTTTTTTCTTCTCTTTCTCTTCCTCCATGCATGAAACGCAGAGAACACTTCTCACTGTTATTGATCTCTGCCAAGGTTCTGACCGGATTCTCTCTTCTCTTCTCTTTCTCTCTCTAAAATTGGGAAGAAAATGGGGAAAAATGATGGAAGAAAGAGAAAGTGGCCATTGAGAGAGAGAGAATGACTATTGGCAAGTTAATTGATTGTTTCCACGGTGTTTACAAGTAAGGGCCTTGGAAGCAACACAAGGCTCTCTAACAATTGTCCATTTAATCGAGGTACAGACCAAAAAAATGTTTTGTTGTTTGTTGAACTGCGCCGACAGCATGGTAATTTCGCAAAGAATAGTTTTGAATTTATAAAAATAAAATTCGATAGTTTTGAAATTAGTGATAAAATTATAATTTTAATTTTAATTACATGAAAATTTTATTTCTTGACTCACATAAACAATTTGATTTTCTCAATTCTATAAAGAATCAACAATGCTATACACCACTATAAGGAATCGCTATAAATATCACTACAAAAAAAAAAATTGAGAATAATTTTAAAAAATCAATAATAAATAGTTTTAATAATTTACAATATTTATTTCTTATTACGATGCTTAATATTTTCCTTAAATATTATATAAAATGATATATCATTTTAAAAACAATATGGCATAGAGTATTTGTTACCGTGAGTACTTCCACAGCTCTTCATATTGCATAAAAAATTTTGAGCTAATTGTTTCAAACATGAAATTGATTTAATTATAGTTTGACGGGTTGGGAATGTTATATTGTTACAAATGTATAATTGGTATAATTATAGTTTGACCGATCAAGAGAATAGAATCTGACAATAATACTGTTTTATAATTTGATCGGTCGGAAGAGTAGATTTTCATAATAATATCAAAAAAAAAAATTGTTTTAAGTGATTAAAATAATTAGATTCTAATAATACTGAACTATTTTCATTTTGATTGGTTAGAACGTTTCATTTAAAATATTTAAATTTAATGACAGGTTTTATTGGCTAACATGGCAACACCCCCATATTAGTTGCTAAAGTAGGTGATAAAAATAAATAAATAAATAAAATTAATTGTGAGCTTAATATATTTTTAAAATTTATCTTAATTTTATTTTTGTATTTTTCTTGAGATGACTCCACCTCTTAAGACAAAATTGTAATTCATATAATCAGCATTTCCAAACTTATAAGTATATCAATTGGAGACAGAGGAAAAAAAAAAAAAAAAACATTTTAAACACAATCATTGATATGACATTCTAGGAGTCCATCTTGTTGCCTTTGCTACCATCTATGCAACTATGCTACCATTTTTATGGTATATATACATAATACCATATATGCGATTTATGCCATAGTCAATAAGTTTAGGCCATTGATCAACCCAAAACATCTGTAACTTAGTAACCATCAATTTGGTAACACCATGACTAAATCAAAGTCTCCAAAATTATCAATGCCCTTCTAATGTGGCTATTGAAATTGATTAATTTTCCCCCACAAATTTGTACCGCCTAACATTCATCTTCTCTTGTTTGAGTTTTCTTCTAGGTCTACTTATGATGGAACTAAAGAATCCGTTATTTGCTATTGAAAGATCTAATTAATCTATGGTTAAATTTAAACCTTACACCTAAACCTTTTGATGAGTTCATATATTGGTTGCAAATTGGGCAATCCTGCATTTAAAATTTGTAATCTTACTAGAATTTACGTAAGCTTAACTACGATGCGATGGCTCTCGAAATATGTCTTTTGAGTTAAGACTAGTGATTTTGCCATGAAGAATAGTGAGGATTTGGCTTAAATCACTTTAACTATCAATTTTGAAAATATTTTGGGTGGTTGAAGTAGAATGCCTAACCAACATTCTTTTGCTTGAGGTCCCTAATTAGATAATTAGTAGACTCTTAAGTCTTTTTTTTTTATAAAGACATATTTGCCCTAAAAATATCTAGACGAGAATCTTTTTCTTTTCAATATGGAATTTCCATGATATATGTTAAGTTATAATTCGATTATGTTATTTTTATTTTTATTTTTTAAAAAAAATTTGAATTTATTGCAATTTTTGGATCGCATGTCTCTCCCTTGCTAAGGGATTTCATTATTATTCTTTCTGTATTTATCTCTCTTCCTCTCCCTCTATTCCATTATACCAAAACTTTTGATCCTGCTAAGGGATCAAGTGTTGTCTCTGTCATCTTTGGCATATTCAAGAACACCCCATACCACCATTTTCGTCTTCTTCATTTTTTTCTTTTCCTTGTTCTTCGTCATCGTTTTCTTTTTTGGTGTTCGTTTTCTTTTTTCTTTTTACTTTTTTTCTATTTTTCTTTTTTTATGAGTTACCCCACCAAATTAGCGAGGGAGGTTTTTTTTTTTTGTTTAGATTGTAAAAAAGCTAATAATAAAAAAAAATGATAAACTAATCTTTGTGAGGTAGATTTTTTTCGATGTTTGGTCAAAACTGATAATATTATTTCTATTTATATTATGTTAGTGTGTAGTTATTTTAATAGTGTTTCAATTTTCGAAAGTAATTGAAAATTGATTATATCATCTTATTTGTTCCTTTTTCATTGTCTTCTTCTTTTGGTGTTATTCTTTTTCTATTTTTTTTCCTTTCATAAGTTTGGGGTGTTTTTTTCTTTGGATTGTCAAAAAAAAAAGATAAAAGATAAAATTATATGTGAAAAGTGAGTTTTTCCCAATGTTGGTCAAAACCCTTTTTCTTCATCGGTTTTTTTTTTTTTTTTTTTTAATGTTCTCCTTTCTTTTCTTTTAGTACCAAATGATGGATATCTATTTAACCTGATAAAATATTTTGAAATTAAAAAAAAACATGCCAAAATTTAATCATTTTTGTTACAATAAGATCCAACACCGACGATTAACATTCTAGCGTCTTAAAAGATTGTGAAAACAAGTAAGTCGGCAATCAAATGGGATTTCCCGCGATCAAATGGGATTCCAAATAGGTTTGAGTCATGTGGATTTGGTTTTTGTTGTTGGGAATAGTCGTGCCAACCCATTTTTTGCTTTAAGATATATGAAATGTTGATGTTTTGGGTTTGCAACAGTCATGTATACATGTATCTCTGTAAACCAGAATAATTCATATCCTACAACATGTAACATTGATTAACTTTTCTAGTTTTGATGAGGAGTCATGTTTATATGAGATTTTGTTGGTTTTGGCATATCTGGGTTGTATAATATAGTAAAAAACAACTAAAGGATTGAAATTGTATGTATCAAAAGTTGGTTTTTTGGGTTTGCAACAGTCACCTATACATGGTGTTATTGGGCTGATATCTTCATGTATACATGAATATTGTTGTGAAATTTGGTGTTATTGGGTAGATGTATTCATGTATACCTTAGAGGACATTCTCATTCAACTTTTAAGATTAAAAAAAATTAAAAATAAACTTTAAAAATTTACATGGATACACGTATCTCTGTAAAACGGAACCAACCTTGGTGTGCGACAAATGACCCACCTTCGTCCATATTCACTGACCTTTAATTTTGTTGCATCAACCCCACAATTAACAGTAGCCCATGATTTTCTAACCTTTATCTTATTTCAAATTCAAAAACTTTCCATTATCCAATTGATTTAGATTATCATTCAAATAAAAAAGCTAAAATCTAGCTGAAAATAAAATAAGACAATATTATGAAAACTAAAATCTAGCTGAAAATAAGGAAAATGTATATTAGACAATATATGTTTAGTTGACTTTAAATTTGACTTATAACCTTACAGGGGCTTATCGGTATAGGATCTTATGATTTGGACTTGGTGATAATAAAAATTGTTTTTTGGGTCCTATTGATCATTTTCCCTATTCTCAAAGACTTTGTGGTATGAATATCTTTTTGCTAGACTTTTGAGTATAAATCCTTGAAATAAAAGACTTAAGGACCGTAAAATCTATATTAAATGAAATCAATTCCAGCAAAGTCCTATCACTTTTGACAATATTTACAAATTCAACATGCCCACACAAAACTAGAGTTGAAATTTTATCCTATATATTGGGATTTTATATCTTCTTAAACAAAAAAACATAAAATTAAATAAATTTTCAATTCAATTCTATTATATTCTATTTTTTAACTTGTGAAACATATTGTTTGGTTGTCTAAGGGCATTGAATCCCTTCATTACATTTTACAAATCATTTATGAAATAAATTTGTCTTCTTAAAAATAGTTTTGGTTGACATCAGAAAATGACACCCCAATATAATAAATGGCAATCAATAGCCATGAGGTCATACCCCACTCAACAATTAATACAAAAGTTAGAACTTATTAAGTTCTATACATATACATATAATTAGTCCCGATTCTGTCAGCAAAGGCTTACTTTAGCTTAAATAAGTATGACACTGATAGATAATTATGGAATATTTATTTTGAAAAACTAATCATTGAATTAGATATTCTTCTTATGAATGTCATGCATGTCAAAAATCAAGGTAATCCAATGTCAATATGTCAAAAATAATGAAATATAGAATACAAAAAACTATGACCGTTGAAAATTGTAGAGTTTTTATTGGTGATATTTCTGAGAAACCGACTATCGAATCACTGTAATTTTTGTTGTGCATGACATGCATAAAGTATAGTATCTAATTCAACGGTCATTTTTATTTAAAAAAAAAATATTGTACAATTATCTATTAGCTAAAGTAAGCATATCAGGATCATTTTCACACACACACATATATACAGTCTTGATCTTATAAGGATGTCCTTACCTATCTTATCATCAGCCAATTTTCACTAGCATAGGTATTTTGAAAAACTTACTATTGGATTAGATAATATTTTTATGTATGTAATGTCTGCCAAAAATTATAGTGATCCAACGGTCGGTTTTCAAAATACATATTGTTAAACAATTGTTACAGCATCTAAAAGCGAATGCTGTCAAAATGTTTCACAAACTGTATTTTGAAAACCAATTATCAGATCACTTTAATTTTTGGCTGACATGTAATGTATAAGAATATTGTTAATCCAACAATTAATTTTTTAAAATACTTAGACTCTTAGAAGGGGTGGGCTAACGCTAAGATGGGTCTTTACCTTATCATAATTCCACACACACACACACATATATATATTTAAGGACCACTCACCATTTTCTCACTCATGATAGGTATTTTGAAAAACCAACCATTGGATTAAATAATATTTTTATGTATGTCATGTCTGTCAAAAATCACAGTGATCCAATCATCGGTTTTCAAAATATAGACAATTAAACAATTGTTACAATATCCAACAGTAAATACTGTTAATTTTTACAATATTTTGAAAACTGGCTGTTGGATTACTGTGATTTTTTACAGACATGACATACATAAGAAGATTATCTAATTCAATGGTCGGTTTTTCAAAATGCCTATCCTAATGGTGACTGGTCTTTAGATTTAGTTTAAGGATCGATCCTTACTTGATTGATCATTTCTGTATAAAGATGTGTTATTTTAAGGTGCTATATGCAAATCTACATAAGGTGACATGCTTTAGGCAAATTGTAAAATAAGTTTTGAAAATTTGACCATTAGATTATGTTTTCTTCTTATTTAAGTCGTACATGTAAAAAATCACAGTGATCCAAAGATTCATTTATCAAAATACCGATAGTGAATCAAAATGTCACAATTTTTAATAATCCATCTCAATCTCAATTTCATACAACAATCCTCAATCTCGTACCCCATCTTAGCTAAATATTAAATAATTTATTTAAAGCATTTCTAATGGGCTTCTATTTAGGGTTGCCATTGCCAAATTTGAGAGTCATGACAAAAAAAAAAAAAAGTATTCCAATGGAGTGCCATCCATGGCTCCCAAATTTAGTAATGACATAAATACCTCTCATATTTGGGAAGTTTTTTGGCAATATCTCTTCCCTAATAGCCCACTTCAAATTGGAAGACGACATCAAATTTTCTTTCAATTTGAAGTTAATTGGTACCAAATATGGAGGTTTCCATTGAAACACTATAGTGCTGAATATGGAAAAAAAAAAAACACTCATTTTGACACTATAGCATTTCTATACATGGATATAGAAGCCACAAATAAAAGCTCCTCATTGAAAATACTCTTCCCTCTACAATTATGACGCACTTTCCTAATAAATTACAAATATTTCCCCTCTTCCCACTCCCTAATGTTTTTAATACCCCTGTGAATATTGTCCTTCAATTCCCCATTACATGCAGCATCTATTACTATATGTGAATCTTCTTCCACTTTTGAATATTTTTTTATGCCTTTCTTCTAAGCCATTTCTTAAAGCAAGACAAAAAAGGGCACTGCAAGCCCAGCTCTTCCACAGTTAACCTAAAGAATCAAAGCCATGTTTATTCTCTTTCTTTCCTTCTTACATGCAGGCAAAGTACTACCAAGATTAGCAAGTAATACTTGAGCTTGGCAGGTTAATTAGCACCTTTGAACATAAATAAAATTTCCTATATATGATTCCAAATGCACCAAGCTATTGTGATAATCTTGTCATATTACCAAGATTAGCATTATTTACATAAATTGCCTCCAACTAATCAATAAACAACCCATTAAAAATCAATTGGAGTAGGGCAATTATTTTTGACATTTTCCCAAATATTTCTAATAAAAATGCAATTTAAAAGGACCGATTAATATTTTCTCTTTCAGATCGACCCTCAAAGAATACAAATCCTCACCTCTTTTAATTAATTAAAAACTCTTTATTAGCTAATAAACATCCACATAAAGAATTTCATTGAGTTCATGCATTCTAGGAAATATATATACTATTAATTACTCTAAAAATTAATTACTATTATTCAGCTATATAACACGAGAAATTACCATAATTAAAATGACCCCAACAGTCGATTTTATCATTCGTTTGTGTGTCGAGTAGAGATACAAGTATACGATAATTAATCTCTCTAACCACATCTAGTCACGATATAAATGGGTATAGAGGAACAATTAGGCTAAATAAGAACCATTTCCAAGCTCGGTAAATAAGTTTGCTCTTCCAGTCTTGAACATGATTTTGGTCCTTAAAATTGAATTTATGAATTCTACTTTGAATCATTAAATACTTGCACAAAATGCATAGGGTAAAAAATGATCCTTATGTTCAAGCATGATAGGCCCAATGCTAAAATGGTCCAATTGAATGTAATTTAGCCTAAGAGGCCGCATGGCAGGTCCAATACAATAAGAGGTCTTCAATCTCTAGAGGATTAAATACAGATGTCAGCGGGGCAGGGCGGGTTTTTGATTTCCCAATCCCGTCTCATGAATAAAAATTATTTTCCAAACCCATCCCAATCCCAACTTAAAACGGGACACGGCGGGACGGATTTTCCCATCGAGTTTGAGAAAATAATTAAAATACTTTTTAAACTTCAATTTTATTTTATTTTAGAATGAATCCTAACCATAATCTCAACAAATTTTGATTTCTATCTTGGATTATAAGTATTTGTAGTTAAAATATATATTTATACACACTAACTTGGTGAAAAGAATATAAAAGAATAGAAATGATAAAAATCTTAAAACGCTAAATATTGTAAATAAATGAAAAAGATTTTAGTATAATTATATATACATAGATATTCGGAACGGGCGGGTTGGAGAAGTCATATCCCATTCTCATTCCAAACCCTATAGGGTTTTTTATTTTTTTCTCAAACCCTATAGGGTTTTCAAATCTATTTCCCAAACCCTTCCCAATAGGGGCGAGGCAGGTTATCCTTTTAACCCATCCCAATGACATCCTTAGGATTAAAGGCTCAAAGCCCAAGCCAATTAATTCATGCAGGGTGCAAATCTCAAGTAGCTCTTATATGTCTCCAAGGGCGTCCGGATCTGAGACTAGATCAACAAATATTGATAAGCCATAAGCCACTAGATCGCTGACATGGAGGATGAATGGCTATCTAATGGTTGGGGATGGAAACGCCCATTTGGGCGTCGTTTTAGGGGGCAAAAAGCGTTGTTAATGGAGTTAAGCTAAGCTGGCTCTCTCTCTTGCCCAAAATTTTCTCTCTCTCGTAATGGGCTCATTTGAGCACATATAAACAACAAAAATAAGATAATTTTCTCAAGAAACAAAAACCTTCTAAACATGAAATTCTTAGATCCTATAGATTTAAGAAGTTCATCATCTATTGCTTCCTTCTCTCATTCATGTCAGGTGTCATCTAAAGTATTCTCTCTCTCTCTCTCTCACACGCGCGCGTGCGCGAACACACACACACATGCACTAGAATAGCATACAAGATGAGTGAGCATGGTGTGTGTAGAACAACACAAGTTTCACTCTTCTCACCAACTCATGTCCACCAAAAAACCCTCCTCCTCTGAGACAGATATTCCACCAAGACAGCTCATCCATCGACGACCCACCAACCTTTCGGCAATCTTCGATAACTCCAACATGTTCACCGAGTCACCCAAAATTTTGGCAATTCACAACCAATTTGAAGGTTCAATCAGTTAAACAAACACAAAATGTGGACCCATTCCAAGTCTGATTATGGTGAGTAGAAGTTGTCAATGGCATGTAATAAGAGCTTTAATCTCGTGTTCCTTGATCTACAATTCTTCTTCTTCATCTTTGCTTTTGGTGAGGGTATATGCAATACATTTTAAAAAAGAAAGTAAAAATTGGGGAAAATTGGCCAACCCTATTTGGTTGCTGAGAAATACGAAGAAAAGAAAAGAAAGAGTAAGGCTAGTGATGAAAATCTGCATAAAAATATGTTTGATTGTACTTTTTAGCTTATTGGTTGTAATTTTTCCCTTTCTACATGCTTGAATCCATTTTTTCCCTACAAAAGTTGGGGTATTTCATGGGTTAGAAGACGATGGAAAGGAATATACAATAAGAGAGATGAATATTATGACCGAATATTGGTGCTTTTTGGTAAAAGAAGATGAATGGACACAAGGGTTTAGGGGTTACATGTCTAATACGAGGATGAAACAGTCGATTAATTAATATGGGATTTCTCATGCATTTCCCTTACATTAACGAAGTTAACGTTATGTGTTTTAGCCCAAAACGACAACACAAGCAGAGTTTCCATCCCCAACCATTAGATCTGCCATTCATCCTCTTTGCCAGCCATCTAGTGGCTGATCAACAGTTGTTGATCTAGTGTCAAATGAACACCAAATCCCGAGCATCTTTCTACTACTAAAAAGGAGAGATTTAATGAGTATTTTCTAAAAAATCATAAGGACAATTATTCTCCAAGATTTGAAATACTTAATTCTCTATTAGAATCCTACACTTCTCTCATTACTAGGCCATTTTATTATTTTTAGTATTTTTGGTAAGTTCCATATCAATGGTCAAATGTTTTAGGTCTAGTGTATTAATAATATAAGAAAAATACTATGCATCTCTATAATGTATCACAAGATAGAAAAATAGTAAATTTTCAAAAATACCTATGAGTGATTTTTCAAAACTATCTTCATTTTTTTCTTGCATGTAATAATTCATTGTAGCTATCTATAACATTTCTCTTTGGTATAAAATAAAAATTTATTTTTAATTTAAAAAATATTTAGAATTTTGTTAGTGTGTTTTCACTTTCCAGGTAATTTGACTGGAATAGAATATCACTGCTTATTCTGAGTAAACTTGATAGGACCTGGACGCACTTTGATTTTCACATTCTCTCACTGAGTTTCAGTCACGCAGCCACAGGTCCACTGGATCACGACTCTAGCACTGACTTTTGTAAAAGGTCAATTGGACCCTAGCTTCTCCACCAACCCGTGAAACACACGCGTCCAAATAGAGAACCCGTTCCAATTTGGCGAAACAGCTGATTATTTCCCAATTACTACTTAGAAATCAGGCTTTTCGTTCTAGGGCACACCTAAACACCAGTCGAACACGAACGACGGCGAAACCCTTCTAAGCTCTCTCCCATGGCGGATTCTCCCTAAACACTTCTAAACAGCTGATTATTTCCCAATTACTACTTAGAAATCAGGCTTTTCTTTCTAGGGCACACCTAAACACCAGTCGAACACGAACGACGGCGAAACCCTTCTAAGCTCTCTCCCATGGCGGATCCTCCCTCTTCTCCTGTAAGCCTAGAACCCAAACCCACATCTTCCGAACCCGAAAACCCGAATCCTAAATCGAACCAACTAGATCCATTGCCCGTACCCTCTTCTTCATCAGCATCGTCGACGACGGCATCTGCACCAGCTCCAGTTACAGTAAACCCTAATTCAAATCCACCTATAATAACTCCACCGCCTCCTTCTATTCCCTCCTACGCGCCGCCTCCAATTTCCGGTGGAGCCGTCGTACATCCGACGGCGCCGTCCTTCCGGCCGGCGCCGCCGCAGTTTTCTCCTCTACTGAATCCGAATTTTCGTAACCCTGGCGTTCAGCCGCCTGGAGTGAACCCTGTATCGGCTATGGTTCCTGGTTTGACGGGCGGTGCTGGATCGGTTTCGGTGTCGCCCATGATGCATTACCAGGCTCCGCCTGGGCAGCCTCCTAATCCGGCTATGAGACCGTATGCGCCGATGCCGAATGGTTATCCTGCCATGCCTATGCCGGCTCCTCAAGGGACTATACCTCCTCCGGGTGGGTTATTCCTCTAGCTTCCTCCCTCTCTCTTCTCTCTCTCTATATATATGTGTGTGTGTGTTGTGTGTATATATATCTCCTTGCTGAAAATGTTCATAATTCACTGTAAAGTTTAATAGTTTAGTTGTATTTCAAGTCAATTGTTGAACTTTCGTTGTTGGGTTTTTATAGTTTGGGATGGACTGTTGTAAGTTTGATGATTATAATTGTTGTGAGTTATAGTTTTGGCTGCAAACCCTCTTGAATGTGCTGTTGGACTGGTATATCATTTATGGAATCGTTTGCACATCTTAAACGACTACCTGTATGGATGACAATTTTTCATTATAAATGCTTATTATGTGTATTGACATTAAAGTATTGTTTATTACATATGGATTGTAGTTTTATTACATGAGGTTAATGGTCTGATTTAGTGGGGAAGAGTGTCGAGAGGAGTTGGGAAAGATTTTTGAAAATTCGTCAGTTAGATAAGGGGTATCGATGACAGGATGTTTTCTCCTACAGTGTCTTGATTGATTACGGTGAGAAGGGTTGGAAGGCTTCATATTGCAGTTCTTTAGAGACCCCCCTCTACAACCCCTTTTTTGGTATGCACGTATTTGCTTAGTTTCCTTAATTGTCTTTAGAATAAACGTTGTTTTAATAAATAATTTATTTTTTTCTGCACTCAAACTGGCCTCGGAGTTTACAAATCCCACGTTGCTCCGCAATTCGAACAATTACATTGTTCCATTTGTCATGCTAAATAATGTCTGGTTGTGTCATGTTCATTTAGTAGGCTACTTTCTGGTAGTTATAAGGATACTTTCCCTTTCATGGGTTCTTGAATTGCCAGCAGCAGATCATGTTAGCAACTGAGTGCTCGTTGCCCTTTTATTACAAGGTATCACAATCCTTTCAATTACAACCTTTCTCTCTCTCTCTCTCTACATATATATATGTATATCCCCCTCTCTATGTATCTCTATCTATCTTTCCTTTCTTTGCGTTTGTTATGCTGCCCATTGGGCTGTTAACAGTTGAGATGAATAAAGATGGCGAAACATTAAAATTTAGTGTTGCGTTATCAATTCTGTTTGTGTGCATGAGATGCTGGAAGTCTCATGTTTTCCAATCTCAAATTTTCACAATTGGTGCATGGGAATGTTTGAGAAGGCTACTATTTTGCAAGTGGATGAATAAGGTAACCCACTTTACATACCCATGATTTATGAATTCGATGCTATTTTCTTTATGTTTCCTTCAGGTTATCTGTTCAGCTGGTGATAGTTGCCATGCCTGTGCTGCCATCTCTAATATGCTTGTAATGTGTGGTAACAGAGTTTAATTATTTTGTTATATTCTTTTCTCTCTCTCTCTCTCTATATATATATATATGATAAATGGTGGCAAAGATTGTTATTGCTGTCTTTTATTTGTAAACCTGCTCTGATAAATTTGCATAGATATTTTTATTCCCATGCATGCAGGAGTTCTTCGTTATCCTTCTCCATACACGACTATGGTTCGACCTGCATTTCCTCTACGTCCACCAGGAGCAATTGGTATGCTTCCAGTGCTGTCACGTCCTCCTGTGCCAGGGATTCATGGAGTTAGACCAATGATCCCCCCTGCTGTTAGGCCAAGTGTTATTCCTAGTGTTACACCAACAGAGAAACCACAAACCACAGTTTATGTTGGCAAGATATCACCAACAGTGGAAAATGATTTTATGCTCTCTCTGCTTCGGGTAAGATAACTTTTCTTATGATGCGTTGCTTACCTTTATTCACTTTTCAACTTTGGGTTCTTCTCTACTTGTAGCAGTAGAGTCTAGAGAGTCAATCTTTGAAGCTTTGGGTTTATGAACTCTGACATCTGTACACTTTGTGAAGCTTTGTGGACCTGTCAAGAGTTGGAAACGTGCTCAAGATCCCACAGATGGGACTCCTAGAGGTTTTGGATTTTGTGAATTTGAGACTGCTGAAGGGGTTCTTCGTGCATTGCGGCTGCTCAGCAAATTGAATGTTGATGGGCAAGAACTGGTGGTATGTTTTGAATTCTAAGTATTCCAGGTTTTAGTGATTTTTGTGGCGCTTTATTTTTCATGTTTTTCTGTAAATTGAATGATTGTGAGATGGTCATAGTTCTATTTGTATTATAGGCTTTATCACCATATACCATTTTTTTAGCAGCATGAAATATTTATTGATCTTCATATTTGTATTTTTCATGTTTTAAGGCTTTTATTTTTTCTTAAATTGTTCTGCTTTGAAGATTAATAAATAGTTCTTACTACTGGATATTGGGTTTCTTGCCAAAAGTATGGGTCACTGTGTTAGGGATTATAAAATAGACCTGGGATCAAGTCTTGAAGCCTAAACTTGAACATCTTCTTCATCTTCAAAAGGTAGAGAAAAGGGTATGCTTTAGTGTGTCAATTACATAGTCATTGGCAAAAGTTGCTCTAGGAGCATGTGGATGTTTATTTATCAATATTCATCGTTGTCTAATTATTTTTAGTGTGTGTGTGTTTTTTTTTTTGTGTGTTAATAATTGTTTATTTCTGATCTTTCCACTACTCATGGTATTGGGTAAATCTGATACATCTACAGTTAAATGTTAATCAAGCAACACGAGAATATCTAGAGCGGTATGTTGAAAAGAAAACCGAAAATTCTAAAAAAATCAAAGAAACTGAGGCTGAAGTGGCTGAGAAAGAGGAAGAAAGTGCACCAGGTCCCGATAAAAATGAACCTCCAAAACCCTCTGTAGAGGAGTTGAAAAAGGATGATGACGACATTGGGAACAAAGAAAATCACGACACTGCAAACTTTGGTATCGTGACTGATGAAGATAGGGAAGCAGACCGAGAGGCTTCGGAAAAACTTACAAGTATGATGGAAGAGAGGCTCAAGACCAAACCTCTGCCTCCACCACCTGCACAAGCACCTGGTGATGTTTCTGGAAATTCAAACTCTGAAATGCCTACTAAATCGAAGGATGGGGACTCAGATGTGGATATAATGAGAAATGGTGAGTCTTGATAGTGGATATATGAAGTTCTATAGCCGTCTGTTGTTTTTATTTTTATGATTTTGGTCAACTAAGCAAAATAATGATATTTATTGTAATGATAAACGTCTGTTATCAGTACCAGGTCTATTGTTTTATTTGATTTTTTTCTTTTCTGAATTTTACTTTGTTATTTTATTTATTTTAAGTACAAAATTTTGATGTAACTATTTTTTTTTTTCATAAATATGCAGATGCTGTAGAAGACAAAAATGACGATGATACAACTAGTGAAAACAAACTAAGTGAGCATGATAGGCCTGAAACAAGCTCACCTGACAGGAGTAGAAGGTATGATAGGAGGAGCAGAGATAGAGACAACAGAGAGCGAGATCTAAAACGTGAAAAGGAACGGGAATTTGAGAGGTTGGAGAGAGAAACTCAGCGTGAACGAGATAGGAAAGAGAGGGAGCGAGAAAGGAAGATCCAGGAGGCAGAGCGGGCTGAGCGTGAGTACAAGGAGCGTGTTAGGGAGTGGGAGTCTAGAGAAAGGGAAAGAGAGAAACAACGGCTGCATGAGAAGGAGAGGGAGAAAGAAAGGGAACGCAAACGGAAGAAAGAAATTAAGGATGATGAAAGTGATGATGATGATTCAAGAAAAAGGTTGCGCAGGAGTGTCTTAGAGGAGAAGAGAAGGAAGAGGCTACGGGAAAGGGAGGATGACTTGTCTGACAGACTAAAAGAGGAGGATGAAATTGCCGAGGCGAAGAAGAGGGCTGATGAGGAACGACAGCAGCAGCAACAGAAAGATGCATTGAAGCTTCTGTCTGTTCAAGTAACCAATGGGAGTGAAAAAACCGTGATGGCTGAAGAAACAAATGTTGAAAACAAAGATGAGGCTGTTGAACCGGTTTATGAGGGTGATTCTGGTCATGGAAACCATATCGGTATTTTTTTTTAAAAAAAATTCTTCTTAATTATTTTTTGGAACTTTTTTTTTTTTTAAAATTTGTTTTGCCTTTATTTTTCTTTTCCCCCCTCCTCCCCTTCTATTGTTCTTGAAATGGGTTATGACTTCCATATGACAGGTGATAGAATTCTACAAAATGGTACTGGTGATGAATCAACCATGGCAACAATTACTTCATCAGATACACGGCAGAATAACAATGCCCCTGCTAGAAAGTTGGGGTTCGGTTTAGTGGGGTCAGGAAAACGAACAGCTGTCCCTTCTGTTTTCTATGAGGAGGAAGATGATGACGCACGGAATGAGAAAAAAATGAGGCCCCTGGTTCCCATTGATTACTCAACCGAGGAACTGGAGGCTGTCCAACCTGCTAATACTGGGGCAGCTCCGCCAAATTTGGTTGCAGCGGCAGAATTTGCAAAACGTATCTCCCATGTTAATCCAAAAGAAGAGAAGCCTGATGGAGAAAGGGAAAGAAGTAGACGTTCTCATGATAGAACAAGCCATCGGGATAAAGACCGGAATGATGAGGATATTAATCGCACCAGAGATGAGAATAGAGAGAAGATTCTTGACCGGGACAAGGACCGGGAACATGGGCTGGATAAATTAAAGACTCCTGAGAACAAGAAACTTTTGGATGCAAAACAATTGATTGATATGATCCCGAAGACCAAGGAGGAGTTATTCTCATATGAGATCAATTGGGCTGTGTATGACAAGGTAAGCAACCCTGCCCAGCCACTGCTTTGGTTTAAACTTTTGAAACATTTTGTCATTAGAGGGATCAAAATTTACCCCTATAATATGTGGGTTGGGTGTTTGTCTTGGGTATACGTAACAGTGAACATTGATATTATATGAAAATATAGTTGAAGGGGTGTGTCTGAACCTAGTTTATGTTATGTGTTTGCTATGAAAGAACAGCTGAGAGATTTGAGTATGCGAATATCTAGCAAAGGTGGAAAAATTTAGGCTATCCAACTTCTATCTCATTTTAAAAATATATTTCAATTCGTGCTATATGTTACTTTTGGTATTTTACACACTCCCATATGTAACATGTCTTGATATCTTCGTAAATGCTTTATTAGAAACTAGAAAGGAAAAAAATTAATGTTTGCAAGCAGGCTATACCTGTAATTTATATAAAGTCCAGTATTAATATGAAAATACTTTAGATACAACCTAGACAAACTAAATTAAGAGAATGGTATGGTCATTTTGTTTTGAAATTAAAGGTAGAAATGATGGGAACTTTCTGGTTTGGTTGGGCTTGTAGTATAGGTTTGTTTACATGCATTCATATAATAATCCAATAAGATAACGAATACTAATTCTATTATTTATACCCTAATCCATTATTTATTTCAATTACATGTAACATGTATAATGAAAAAAAAAGCAATAATAAACTTTTAATATGACATTATAAACTTTAGTTGGAAAAATTGTAATGACTCAATGATGCGCAGTTGCGCACTAGTAGTTCCAATATGGTTCCTGCACCCACACCCAGTTTGTGTTGTAGCACTTGCTGCTAGGATTTTGTAAGATGCCAGGCAGCATAGATTTGACCTATTAAACCAATAATTTATAAGAAATAGCGGATTCATTTGATATCTTGGATCAAAAACTATTTTATTGCTGAGGGGTCAAAATATAATATGAAACATGTACAATTTGATTTTGACTTGTAAATTCATCAAGCTTCATCCGTCATGTTCATTATTAATTATTAGTTCAAAGCGAATTGGAGATAAACATTTGTTTTCTTGGATTTGAGGTTTCCATAAAACTTTACCGTGATTCATTTTTTTTTCTCCAGCTAGAGTGAAATTTTAAAATATGACTGGAAACTCTCTCTCTCTCCAAACCTTCCACAACCACCCCCCCCGATCCTTTTCTATTGATTCCCTGTACAAATGCAAGTAAATTATTACCATCTAGTTCAACTGGGTAACTTAAGAGTCATAGCTATTGAAAGTACACTAATCCTATCCAATGTACGCATGTTAGGCTGGTTATGGGATTACAATCTCACATTTACAAAATTTAAATGACCGAGATAAAATAGTTGTTGTAATACTTCCTGGAGTTACTCTCGATTTGTCTGTCTTTTGTACTCTTCAGAATGACTAGTGCACCTTTCGGTCTAATTAGTAGCTTAAAGCGTGTAAATAACATTGTTTTATTATAGTACTTATAAGTGTTGGATATGTTCTAAGATGTTACTCTGTTGTTTTATGCACTTTCACAGCATGAGCTGCATGAGAGAATGAGACCGTGGATCTCGAAGAAGATTACAGAGTTTTTAGGTGAAGAAGAAACCACACTGGTGGACTACATTGTGTCCAGTACTCATGAACATGTGAAGGCAACACAAATGCTGGAACTGCTTCAGTCCATTTTAGATGATGAAGCAGAAATGTTTGTGCTCAAGATGTGGAGGATGCTAATTTTTGAAATCAAGAAAGTAGAGACAGGTCTTTCTTTGAGGTCAAAAACCTGATGGAACTTCACTATGCTTATTCTTTAGTTGCTGCTGGACTGATATTCTTGTTATTTTTTTCCTCTTGCCATTGCTTCCTTGTCATCTTCTGTTACTGTAGATTAAAACCTAGGCTGCTGCTTCTTTAGTCTGTATTACTTCAAAGTCCAATCAATTTTCATAAACAATTACCCATTTTTGTGCCAATCTTGCTCACTTCTGTGTTGTGCTTTAGCTGAAAGAAATATTTTACATCCATTTTAGTAATAATTTGGTGAACTAGCGTTGTTGTCATATAGTCATGTATGCTTCCTCTGAGGGTTGCTTGAGTGTGACACTTGTTCAGAAAGTGCTTAGTTAAATTAGTGGACTGCTTCCTCCAAGGGTGCCCGAGTGTAACACTCGTTCGAAAAGTGCTCAGTTAAATTAGTTGCTTGTATTTTTATTTACTGTGTTTTAAGCATGTAAGGTTAGAGTTGCATACAAGTCGGAAAAGTGCTCATCGGTTATAGTTATCTTGTTTATAAGTGTTGCTATCCTACCAGGATTCCATCCTGTGTCTTCTTCAAGAAATACAGTTTGTTTAGCATTCCAGTACCAACGAGCAGCGGAGCTGGTGATTTGGGTTCAACCCTTTCGACTTGTAAACAAAAGGAGGCATGTGTTGCCATCATCTGGGTTCATTTTGAGGCTGGCTGTAGAAAATGCCTGAAACATTGTTGTACAAATTTGCAAGTCTGACGAGGGCAGAGTCTCAGGCTCGGAGGCTCTCTTTAAATTCTGTTTCAAACTTATTTTTCATTTTAATTTAATTTTCTTTTATTTAGACCAGAACTTTGGTTATTAATTTTAATGCATGCGAGGTATAAAAGTGTTGGTGGTGATGACATATTGCTTGCTCCTTTTGCTTAAAGACATTATTTACCTATCAGCTGGTTCAACTTATACCTCCTTGTTAATTTGGTTCTTTTGCTCTGTCACTGTTAATGGTTGTTATAAGTTGGAATCTTTTCTAGGGAATGTGGATATCAACAATGTCTCTGTACCTGCTCAATTCTCATTGATTTCAGTTCTTTTGTATTGGATGCCACATGATCAGTAGAAGCTGACTTGTTGGCAATTAATTCCCCAATCGTGAAGATGGAACAAGTGCATGAATCCTTCTAAAATGTTTAATTAAAGACATTGGATGCTTGGTAGTGCTCATTTCACTAAAGAGCACCAGAGAATGGAAGGAACAAGTCAAAAAAAAAAAAAAAAAAAAAACCCTCATCTAAACTTTCTGCTACGCATATGGTTTACGGATAAGTTTTCAGATATTGCTGCAGCCTCAACAACCCTTGTGATTCAAAGCATCAAAAGCAACCAGTCAGCAAATGCACAGCAGAAAGACCATTAAAATCAGCATTTGGATTGTAATATCTACATTATAACAGACGAATTTCATTTAATTTAATATTGTCCAAAGATTTTAAAACGAGAAGAGGCCGCAATGGGAAATTTGGGCATGGAAGATCAATTAGGAATATAATGTGGGAAGTGTTATAGAGCTCAACTAATTGCACCATGGTCAACAAAAAGCCAGAGCACACAAAAATTGATGTTGTTACCAAGTGCTGGTGGAGTTGGAACATGGGAAGATGGGTAGGTTAACTGTTGCATAAAAAGCAAAGGAGAAGAAGCCACAGCTGTCACTCCAAATAATATTGCTATTGCTTTTGTTGAACTCGGATTTAAGAAATGGCAGTGGACAATCCAGAGTACCCTTTTGAGTGGGACAGTAAATTTGCTACATAGTCGGATATCATCAAACATTCCATACTTCAAAGTGTAATGCAAAAAAATGAAACAGCACTATTAACAGTATAGTTACAAGGTTTCTCAGAATGAAAACACCAGATCCAGAAGGACAACCCTGTGGTCAACCCAGTTTGCGGGATCCAACAATGAGAATCTCTGAGTGGAAATAAATTCAATCAAGTTGCTTAAAGATCAGATTACCCAAAACCAAGCTACTATTGAGCCAGCAGCCAGGCCAACAACTAAGAACACCACCATCACAATCCCTGCAGTCTCAGCATGTTGTAACTGGACAACTTTGGGTGCCAAAATCATCAACACGCTCGTAAGGTAGCCATTGGTAAGCCCCAAAAGACAAGTCAGGACTGTCACTGGAATCTCTGTTCTAAAGAATTTTGGACCATGCAAGCAACCATAGAAGAGAGGATAAAATAGCAACCTTACAGCACAGGCACCAATTGCAACCTTTGCATTCTCAAGGAGACAGAGTGCAGTCAGCGATTTGCCAACGAGATCAAACACATTGTAGCCGGTAATGAGGAGGATTGAGTACCAGTCCTTGAGGATCAGCGAGTGGACATCCTCTGTTATATATCCTGGAAATATCGACAAAGTTACAATATAGATGAGGACGATCCCAAACCCATACCACTTGACCCTTCCTACAATGTCCCATAAGGTTGATCTCCATACAGCACCAGTCAGAGAACCTTTCTCTTCCTTCTCTTCGTTTACAGCCTGAGCCTTCAAATCTTTATAGTACTTAATAACAGGAAGTCTATCCGCCACATTGTAGAAAATGATGCATATTAACATAACTGCAATACTGACAATAAAATAGAGGTTTGCACTTTTTCTCAGGCCCGTGGCATCTTGTGAATATACAGCTTTAGTAAAGATCCTTAAAAAAGAAACAAGGACCCCTGCAGTCAACAGTTCAATTGTCAAAATGGTTCTCTTGGAATACTTTGTGATAAACTTGATTAACCAAGGAATGGATCATTACAGTATTACTTCTGAAATATTTAACAGATAAACTGTTTGTTTATATAAAAGTTCTGCACCCATATTAAAATCTAGAGCAAAATTATTAAATCTACACCAAACTCCTTGAAAACGACTAGGACTCAGTAAGAGTTTACTTAAAGCTACTTTAATGCTCAATGCAGTTTCCTAAGTTAGGCTAGGATATGCAATTATCCAACTTTTGAGTTCTCAAGTACACAATTGACTCTTCATTCACATAAAAAATCAATTCACCAACCTCAGCTAAAAATCTTAAGCAGGTGCAAGTGAACCGAAGTATTTTCAGAATTTAGACAAGATCCCTCAATCTGATGATTTTCCTTATGTGAATTGCACCAAAATAAGAGATCTAATCAAATATTTAACATTGTTTATATTTTTCCTAATCTTATATTACAACAAATAGATCTACTTAACTGCAAAGCACCATTGAAAAAGTAAATCTAAAACCGTTCGAGTACTAAATCATCAGTTGTTCAAACTAACCCAATAAGCATTTAACTGCAAAATCAGAACTGGAATATGCATTTTTAAAAGGGATAACAAACTACCTAAGTTTAAAAATAAAACAAAACAAAATAAAAGTGGGGTTGAAAGCCCTAATCTCATCTGAGCAAAGCAATTCAGATTAATGACCAACAATTGCATACGAATTAAAATCTCCAAAAAACAGGTTAAAAAACATAATTCGAGAAACCAACATATACCCAGAAACTAAAACCAGATGAAAACAAAAAAACCCCATTTCCATTTCCAAAAAACACTTCCGATTCACAACATTGAAATTTTTTTTTTTTTTTTTTTTAAAAAGGAAAAAAAAAAAAAGAAATAACCAAAAGGGCAATAATACCTGAAGCAGCAGTACCCGCAACAGTTGCTTGCATATACCTCTCCGGCATCTCACCGGCAGACCCAATAATCCCACCCTGAACCAACGCATCCCCAAGACCAGAAAGCGCAACCGCCCCGACCGTAACATAAAACCCGGAATACAGACCCGTTTGACCCTTAATATAAACCACATCCATTACGGGCACAACCAGAAGCGACACAACAAAGAGAGCAAGACCCACGTTGATGCGGATATAGGCGGCGGACGCGTGTGAGTAGAAGACGATGACGAGGAGGCAGATGAGTCCGACAACCATGTAAACGACGGAGAAGATTCGGTCAACGCTGGCATCCGGGTAGAGATAGGAGAAGTAATCGACGGCTGTGATGAATGCATTCCATGGGCAGAGATAGCCAGCTCCTAGGGTGAAGTAGATGATGTAGGCTAAGTGGAATGAATCTTTTGGAATCTTGTTGGGTGGTGGTGAGGACAGGAGCTGTGAAGATTCGGAATCTCCGCCGTGGATTTCGCCGGAGACACCCATCTGAGATATCCTCTGGTTGGGGGTTCTGGTGGTGTGGAAGCGTGACTTTTGTAGGAGATGTCAAAATTATTGCTTGGTAGATTTGATTCGATAAAAAACGGTGTCGTCTTGGTAAAGGATGAAAACATCTGGACTCGTCGAGGATTCGTTAGTCGTCGACTCGTCGCCGTCAGTTTTAGACAGAAAAGCTCACGGGCTGGAATCCATGTAAGGAATATGAAAACAAGGGTCTTGTTACTGCAACTCCTCCCAACTATTAATCCACCTTAATTATTTGTGATTTTTTACTGTTTTATGAAAAAATACATTGTTTTTAAGAAAACTAGCCACATTATCTACTAGAAAACATCATTTTGAACAACTTTATAGAAGAAAGTTTTTCCAAAATCTATCATTTAAGTAGACTTCTTGGCATTTTTTATGAAATATTCTGTAAAAATAATAAATGGTCAAAAAGTCTACTTAAATGATAGATTTTGGAAAAACTTTCTTCTACAAAGTTGTTCAAAATGATGTTTTCTAGTGGATTACGCAGCTAGTTTTCTTAAAAACAATGTATTTTTTCATAAAATGGTAAAAAATCATAAATGGCTGGAGTGGGCTAATAATTGGGAGGGGTTGCAATAATAGGACCCGAAAACAATTGTAGTTGGATGGGTTATAGCCCATTCCTAAGCCCACATATGGCCCTGCATCTCCATTTTTATCATTCCAGGGAATTCTGTATGGCTCAATATATGGCCCTACATCTCCATCAATTTCTACATTTCCGTAACTTTTAATATCTCCATACACTCTCATATCTACAATTTTTTTAGTAGTATATCACTATATCATATAAATTTTTATAACATATACTGTGCATATGGTAAATCATATTTTTATGGGATATCTGCACTTTAGTATCTGAACTTTGTGAGTAATTTCAATTTAGGACCTAAATTTTTAATTTGATCAATTTAGGACAAATTTTTAAAAACTTGTTTCAATGTAGGATAAAATTGGAATGCTCTCTACTTAAGTAACGCAAACTCCATCTACGTCTCATATGGCATCCTAGTTGGAACCTACGTATATCTTACCTGGCTTGAAAGACTTATTTTCCATCCAATTAATTCACATGACCCTCACGTGATTAAATAAGAGTTTCAATTTGGGGGTTAAAGATAATGGATTAAAAAGAATCTTAACATTTTCTAGGGTAGATTAATGCAACAGTGCTTGAAATCTTAACATTTACGTGGTTGAGTAAGAAACAGTTGAGAGTATCCAAACACTGTTGCTTTAATCTTCTCTACAAAATATTAAAATTCTATTTTTGTCCTACATTAAAACAATATTAGAATATTTCAAATATTGAAACTCATCTACAAATAGAATTCCATCCTAATCAAACTCCCTAAAATCAAGAAATTTCATTATCATCTTCATCTATAAAAAAAGGGGCCCAAAAGACCAAGTGAGGTATGTAATATTTGACATTAAAATTACTATTTTTATTCAAAGTCTGAGACACTGACTTGATCGTCGGAAGCCGGCGGTGGCGGACCTTACCTCTTCTTTTTTTGTAAGCCCTCAAGAGTACGTCATTACCATGACTGCTGAACGAATTTTTGGTCTCATCAACTGGCGCTGTTTGTGGGAAATGCGACAATTAACCGTGTTTTCATTTCCAAAATAATCAACATGGCCACTATGTACTTACAAGGGAAGGCAAACGAAGAAGATACGAGAGACCTACCTTTGCCGTTGCAAATGCTCGGATCAAATACGAAAATCCTATAATATATCATTCTACTATGCTCATCAGTTTCAAGGCCGTTTCCTATCATTGTGGCTAGTTATTTGCAAAACAAAACAAAATGAGGCTAAGTAAAGGACAGAAGGCTTGGATGAAGCCATTAGCAGGGGACAAATCTCAAATTAAAGGAAAGTTGAGGTGAACTTATGAACAGAGGCTCGGGTAAGTCGATCCACAAATTATATAATTATTTGCATTATCTTAATATCTTCTTGTTTTTGGTGACCCCGGCCTAAGGCTTCAAGCCGTGCACTATATTAAGGTAGTTTCCAGAGTGTGTTCCCACTGTGCAATTTAGAATTCTAATGCTTTATATTGATACACTGTGCTTACATTGAGTATCCAGGAAAATCATTTGAGTATTGTGATTAAAAATCAAAGTTTTTTTTTTTTTTTTAAATTTATTAAAATCATTAAAATTATTACTCTGCTCCAAAGCAAGATCAAAGTCTTGGAAGATGAAAAAGTTTATTTTTTTTTTTTTTCAAATTCAAAAATTGCTCTATATAACAAAATCAGAACACACACTTAAGACCAACTCAGAAATTCGTGGAGTGAACTTGAGGGGATTATTTTATTTACAAAGCCAAAGTGACCTAAATGTTTAACAAAAAAACTTTGCTTTGGTTACAAAACAAAGTGTTGGGCATATTTAAAAAAAGAAAAGAAAAAGGGAGCCACCAGTAGCTACTTTTTTCGGAAATAAAGCAAACTTCTACAATTGCATCATCAGTGGTCATGATTTGCTCCATTGAAATTCATTATGCTAACGCTTGGCAAATCGTAGAGAGGAGCAACTTCCCCACTTGTTATATTTTTTTGCTTCTATTGTGATTTAACCATAGAGCCGTGGAGGGCCAGCATGATATTGCAGGGCATACTAAAGAAAGCTATACCAATGAATATGTAAATACAGCCACAAATTGATAATTCTCGGCATAAGTCCGACCTTGAAGGACAGCAATATCATCTTGCACTGTCATGAACTTGAGACAAATCCAATTCAGTCAAATGACAAGCCATCATAGCTGAATGACAAAGCTAATTCCAGTGCAAAGTCAATCTAATCTCAAATTGCATCAGCCCGACAAAGCCCGAGGATTGACATTTAATCAGGAGATCCCTTGCTGAAACTAGATGTGGTCTAGCGGGCCCTGCAGGGATGGCAATACAAAGGTTGAGTCCATCTATTACATGAACTTGGACAGATCAAGCACAGTACTTTGCAAACCTTGTGCAAATGACGCAGCCAAATTCGACACAGGACTTAATAGCACAGCAATAAACCAAGCCTACATCCCAAACAAGATCAAAATCCATTTGAGCTTATTTCAAAATTCAACAACAGAGTAATAGAAGAACAGAGTATTTGCATAGGCTAAAGACGAGCATAACACGCCAAATGAAAACTAAGGTACCTAAATGAAGTGACAAAGCACATCACAAAGTCGACATCAAACACGAGGGGAACTGGTTACAAAGATATCTAACCATGATCTTCAATACTTCTTTAAAACCAAGTACGGATCATCAAGAGGCAATTGCTTAGTACAAGTACAAAAATGTGTCTCTTCAGACCAACCAAACACTAGCTACACCAACAAACGTGCCTAGCCCATCAAATAAGCTTTCAGCATTCAAGTTTAAATAACATTATTTGGTCTAGGGCCAAGCTCAAATTTCACACAGAATTAGAGACATGCTGATGCATGCTCTGCCAAGAACCGATCCCCATGTCTAGTGTCATTTTAATTGCTGGGAAACCATCTACAAAAGCTCAGGCCTCAGCCATTGTATGTCTATCAAGATCAATCAGCTTGGATTAACCTAAGACACGACTTTAAAGGCCTTACATTGGTCGCTATTTTGAAGCTTGACACTGGACATCGATTTTCGGAAAATGAACCAAACATTTCTCTCGGCCCAACACGGATCTCAAATTTCAATCGGCCCTAAGCGCCTCAAAGAAGTTCGGTCAACCTGACCACAACGCAACCTCCCAGAAATTACCAAGTCTATGTGCAGTAAATTATCAAGCTCATTTTGCTCGGACCGATGTCGAGCACAAAATGAAAGATTGGCTGAAGCATGCATGTATTGCCAAGAACGGAGCCCAGTGTCCAGTGTCATTTTTATTGCTGGCCAACATCTACAAATGCTCAAATGTCATGGAATCAAGCATCAACAATTCACAGGTCTCCCAAACAGTGGCATCAAATCTTTCTAATCAAATTCTTGTTAGGATGATCATTTTTCTAATCAAAATCTTTGCACAAGATCTGATAATCACCGATGAGCCAAGGCATGTCCTCAGCGTAAAGCTGACAGAGACAAGTGTCGAGCACGGTAATTAATATTTGATTCATCGATAAGTCAAGGCATGTCCTCAGTGTAAAGCTGACCAAGACGAGTGTCGAGCACGATGATTAATTTTTGATTCAGCAATGAGCCAAGGCATGTCCTCAGCGTAAAAGCTAACAAAGACAAGTGTCGAGCACGATGAAAAATTATATTCGTGAGCCGAAGGTCAAGCACGGTGGCTAACGACTAAAAGCGGAGGAGAAGCACTTAAAATCTACTACTACAGCTCGACTTTTTAGATCAACTTGAGAAGGGGGGGCTGCTGATGGGGAAAAATATGCACAGTGTTCTCATTGATTGGCCGAGCTTATATGCTCTATCTTTGGCTGACCTTATGCCTTATATCCTCATGTTTTAGCCGATGAACTTATATTTCAATAAATCAACTTAACATGATATTATTCCATATTATCTCCATGAATCAAGGAATATTTTAAATATTGAAACTTATCTACAAAAGGAAGTCCATCCTAATCAAACTCCCTAAAATCAAGGGATTTCATTATCATCTTCATTTATAAAAAGGAGGACCAAAAGACCAAGTGAGGTGCATAATATTTGACATTAAAATTACTATATTTATTCAAAGTCTGAGACACTGACTTGATCGTTAGAGAGCCCTCCTGTTGGCATCCTGCTGGCGATGGCGAACCTCACTTCTTCTTTTTTGCATGCCCTCAAGAGTGCATCGTGACCATGAC
>JAESVK010001325.1:3051057-3067363 GCA_017140935.1 Hamamelis virginiana | reverse complement strand
GTTTACTTGGTAAAATGGTTGTCATTTTGTCCACATAAGGGTATTTTGGTCCAAAAAAAAATATTTATGTAATTGTCTTTGCAACGGATATGTTCACATAATATTTCGAAAATTTAGGATTATTGACGTAAAATAGCGTAGTAGTAGTAATAATAATAATAATAATAAGATTAGAAGGGGTGTAAATGGCCCGGTTTGGCGGTTTGGAAGCATAAAATAAGTCAACCCAATTCTAAAGGCCCACTAAATTCCAACCCAAACCAACCCATTACACAAGCCAACCCAAACCATACGGTTTGTGTGGTTTGAACGGTTTTCTAATCTAAATAAAATAAAATAAGACCTATTTTTAGGATTTTAACTTGACAAAAATATCAAATATATTTTTCTAAGTTATCATATGGTTTTGTGATACACTTCTCAAAGCGATCAAGAACAATATTAACATGTTTAATCAAGAGAATTAAATGAAATGAGTGGAAATATAATTGAATTTTTATATCAAATGACATTATTTTTATCTAGGAAACAACTCTGAGAATAGTTTTAATAAATAAGAATAATCTCGTTTGCCAGAGATATGTGTAGCTAGTGAATTCAAATTCAAAATATTAAGCAAAGCCTAGTGTAAAATTGTAAACGGTCCAGTTCGGCCAGTTTGGAAAAATAAAATGAGCCAACCCAATTCTAATGGCGAACTAAAATTCTAACCTATTATAGAAGCCAACCCGGGCCAAACTGTGAAAACGATCTAATTAGGGTTGGTTTGGCGATTTGGCCAGTATTTTTTTTTTTTCAGCCCTAAAATTACCATCCACTCCACATCAATTAATGTTGAAGTACACTTAATTTGTAATTTGTAATTGGTCATGGGATAGATTTTGAGTGTGACTGATCTTTGAACATAGGTAAGACTTTCTGTCCACTCCACACACCACATTAATTAGTACTGGAAAACTTGGTTGGTAGTTGATCTTAGAGGAGAGTCAAAACGTGTCTAATCTTATAACACAAAATATTAATTTGAACAAGGTCTCCTCAATTTCAATTTCAATTTAATATTTTATGATTACAACATAACTGTAACAACACAAGTTTAGGTGAGCTAAAAAGTTCAATTGGGAAAGGGTTAACCTTTTAATTTATTATCTATTTTATTTTAAATTTATTTATTTAAGCAACAATAAGAATGGAAACCCAGACCTACACCATTCCTCTAGATGACTTCATCAACATTTTTTGGACAGAGATGGAGCACCTCTTTAAATTAAATGAAAACAAATGTAGTAAAACTTTCAACAAAAGTACAGCAACCATGTTCCTTGTTTAATTCCATCACAAGTAAGAAAGAGATTATCATCATCATCGTCATCGTCATTCAATCGCGACCTCAAAAGTTATTGAGGATGCTCTCAAAAGAAAAATGTGGAGATTTACAGCCAAGCTGGATTCTTCAAAGAAGTAATAACAGCCTTCACTTGCAAATAGTTACTAAGACTGTAAATTCCCTTTTCTCTGCCATGCCCACTCATCTTGTACCCACCAAATGGAATTGCAGCATCAAAGACATCAAAGCAATTAATCCATACTGACCCAACTCGCAATGCGCGTGTCAAGGTGTTAGCAGTGTCTAAGTTATTGGTAAATACTCCTGCACCAAGCCCATATTGAGTAGCATTTGCCCTTCGTATCACCTCACCAAGGTCCCTGAGATCATAGAAAACAATTATTCCAGGAAAAAGAGAAAAAAATCCTATGATGATGAGATTTATCTAGATGGCTCATTTGCTCACTTGAACTTCAAGATTGTTTGCACTGGACCGAAGATCTCATCCTTTGCTATTAGCATGTCATCCTAATATGAGTTATGCAAGAGTTATGTTAGATATATATGTTCATATTGAAACCTTATGGGTGAAATGGCTACTGGTGGGAATGTAACAGTCATACCTGAACATTTGAAAAAACAGTGGGCTTAATATAGTAGCCATTGGTGCCAAACCGCTCTCCTCCAGCTTCAAGGGTAGCTCCGCTTTCAATACCAGATCTTATGTACTTCAGAATCTTCTCAAATTGCTTTGAATCAACCTGATTTATTCAAATAATTAACAGCAGCAGGGGAGACCATTGTTAGGGTGTGTGTTAGTATTTCCAGGGCTATATATATATATAAACTGATAAACAGTATTTATATTTGAGAAAAATGGGATTGAATGATATTTTAGTGTTCAAGAATGAAGCACTGTCTGTTTGTACTCAGGACACGGACAGGATGCAAATTGCCAAATTCAACAGGAGTTGTAAGATCAGTGTCATGTATAAGATGATCCTAAAAACTAATTTATAAGAAGATTTTCATACAAAGGAGCTGTTGGTAATTTACCTGGGGACCCTGTTCAATGCCCTCCTTGAATGGATCACCGACAACACGTTCCAGTGCACGTGCTTTTGCTTTCTCTATAAACTCGTCATATACACGTTCATGTACAAATGTACGAGAACCAGCACAACAGCATTGTCCCTGCCAATAGCACAAAATTTGAGATCAACACATTTTGTCTTTCATGTATCCAACCTCTTATTACAAAAACAACTGCTATTGCTTACCTGATTAAAAAATAGAGCAAAATGAGCCATCTCAACAGCATCATCTACGTTGGCATCCTCACATACAATGAAAGGGGATTTCCCCCCAAGCTCCAAAGTTACAGGCTTAAGATTGCTTTTTGCTGCCAATTCAAGTATAGCTTTTCCAGTATTAGTTGATCCAGTGAAAGCAAGCTGCAGAGAAGATTACCAAGAGTTTAGGAGGTAAACAAGTTTGATCTGGTACTGAACAGCCCACATATATAAACTATGGCAACTGCAGGATCAAATTCACTCTCATATGTATAAAAACTGTATGGCACCGAGCACCAAGAGGTTCTCATAGTCAGCTCATTTACAAATTCTCCCCATCAGATCACCAAAAACACTGTTCCCTGCCCATATTTGGCTTCAAGATTGTATTTATGGCAGACAATTTTTAAGTCTGACATCTAACCTTCCTTACGAATTTTCATATCTTTTTAAACCTTCACAGAAATGCCCATTGCTATTACATCATACCCAAGTTCATGAGATCAACAGTACAATTTGAATACATCTCAATGATTTGGTCTCAATTTCAAGGTCCCAACCAAATCTCACATTGGCATTTCTCTCCAACATTATGAAACAGAATCAGCAGAACTGAAGCTACTTTTTTAGCTCAAAATCTACTAAGAGTTTTCCTCCATATATCCATTTAGTTTATCACTCAGTTAATGTCACTTCACAATATATAAATTAGACGGATACATGATATATGCTAGTTAATGAAGTGCTTACCCCCAAAGGCTAAATGTAGAAAAATTCTACCCCATGTGTACCAAGTAAAAGCATCCCAGGGTATTTAGGGGTCATTATAAATGGCCCTAGCCTACTTCAGCTAGTTCTTTGACGTAGATTTATTAAGTATTTTTGGTCAACCAGCCCAAGTATAGATGAATTCAATTGGGGGTGGGGGTGGGGGGACAAGAAATAACTATAGAAGTAAACTATCATATTTTAGGAATTGTTAATGTCAATATTCATACTCATATCCCGCTATAGTTTCAGGGTCATGCATTATGAATTCAAAGGTATTATGCCAGTACAGAATGTGTAATTGCAGAAATAACAAATAGATTTTTTTTTCTAGGCGATGAATAAATAGCCTTGAGTTCATAAATAGTTGCAGACAATTCAAAATCATAAAGCAGTGCAGTAGAAATGCTCAAGGCCATAGCTTACCTTGTCCACATCCATATGACTGGCAAGAGCTGCCCCAGCAGTTGCGCCATAACCAGAAACCACATTTAGAACACCTGGAGGAAGCCCAGCCTACGGCAAAATATATCTAGTCAAAATGAGTGATGGAATAAAGAAATAATTCATTAATTAAAGGACATACATGGGACTTCACATTAACTGCACAAAAATTTAAGTAGATATTCAGAAAGCTTGTCACCCACCCTGTAGTCCTGATTTAATGCATGCAGAGATAGTTTCCGATTGTACTGAGTGTTAAGATTTTATAGTAGTATTGGAATATGCTTTTGTTTTTATAGTCAGAAGAATAATTATCTACATTGGATTATAATAGAATAGAGTATATTTGAAGTCATTAAAAAGGGTTTCTATACACAAAGAAGTAATGTGGTTTCACGTGACTGTGATTCGATGCATGCTCTCAGATATGGTTTCAGCATATTTATTGATAATTCCATGATCTCCAAAATGGACATCCTTATTACCATTTACCTTAAATACATTACATGGGTAGGAAGTGAAAATTTTACGCGTGCAGTTGATAAGTAAAATTTGAATAGTCTGGGCACAGGCCCCACATTATACTCATGAAACTTCAAATGCAATCAACCATGAAACAAAGTGTGATGCAAAGACGTTGAAAACCAAACTCCAATATGGAAAAGAAGAGAAGATAAGCTTGATTCATAAATTACCTCATGGAATAGCTTTGACACATACAGAGCTGACAATGGTGTCTGCTCTGCTGTCTTTAGAACAATAGTGTTACCACATGCTAATGCTGGCCCAACCTTCCAAGCAAACATAAGAAGAGGAAAATTCCATGGTATAATCTGGCCTGCAACACCAAAGGGTTCATGCAAGGTTTGCACGTGATATGGTCCATCAGCAGGAATTGTCAGACCATGAATCTTGTCTGCCCAACCTGAGGAAATTGAGGATAGAAATCTTAGAAGAATCTGCAGAATATAAGGAATCATTGAAACATATACTGAAGTACCAAAAAATATTATATTCTTCTTATTTCACCTACCACCATAGTATCGAAATAATCGTGCCAACATTGGTACTTCAACTTCAGCAGACTGTTTATATGGCTTCCCATTATCCCAAGTCTCAAGTGCTGCTATTTCATCGTTATGCTTCTCAAGCAAATCAGCAAAGCGAAACATTATCCGTGATCTTTCCTGGACAAAAGAAACCAGGGAGTTTATAAATGCAGTTTGGAACCAGAATTTTTTACTTTCTATGTAATATAATGGGACAAGTAAAAATTAGGAAAAGTTACATAAGCGGTCATCCTCGGCCACGGTCCATTATCAAATGCCTTGCGAGCAGCAGAGACTGCTCGGTTGATATCTTCTGCATCACCTTCAGCAACATAAGCAATCACATCCCCAGTGCGAGGGTCCAATGTTGGAAATGTTTTCCCTAAAGCCAAAATAAGTCTCAGGCATAAGTTTCAGTAAAAATAACACAAATAAAGTAACATCCAAAATAATTAGTAGCAGGTGTTGGAATGCACCTCATTGGCTAATATGAGAAAAACAAATACAACTGTATCACTGTTTATGAATGCAAAGATGAAGAGCTCACCCGATGCCGCATCCACAAATTCTCCATTAATTAAAAGCTGATTATAATTTACTTTGACAGGTGGATTGATTGGTTCCTCAATAGCAGCAGCTGTGCTATATCCACAGATTCGTCTGCCCAGATGAGAACTCCTGCCTGAACAAAAATAGTTTTAACCACTGAGTGTAATCAACAAATAGAATAACACTCTAGATCAAACAGAGAAAACCTCAAAAAACCAAAAAAGAAAAAGAAAAAAACCCTGAAAAATTAAATTACATTACAATACAATGATTTCTCTTTTAAAAACAAAAAGAAAGGAAAAGGGCTGTTGAGATGAGGTTAAAAAATCATGCAGCTACACTCAAAATTAACAATTGCCAGATTCAAGACAAAACTCAGGGAGCTTTCTATCCTTGAAGAAACCAAGCAAGAGGTTTGGTCTGATATAAAGAAAGAACATAATTTCATTAACAACATTACAAAAGGAATAACTAAAATCCAGCAGCTTTGTTACAAGCACTTTTATACATACATATTGTCTGCATTGCAAGAGACCAGGCTTTAAGTGACAAGCTAATCATTGCTTCAATTGATATTCTAATCAAAAGGAAATCTTCTCACTAAAACAGAGATAAACCTCCTCGATGTAAGAAACTACTAATATGAAATGCTCCATTCCTGCTACTTCCTACTTCAAACGACTACATTGACATGCCTCTCCACACACACACAAAAAGACACGCTCTCCACAAAAATTCGAGTAAAAGAAGTCATGATCTGTGTGAACCACCCTCGAATAAAGAACATAAATTATCTGATTAAGCAATTTAAGTTACACTAATCTATCTGAATCGATGCTGTCTCAAGTTGTAACACGGATTCAAAATCTTTGAGCAACCAATATCATAACAAAGAAAGGAAAATAATAAGTTATACGATCATACAGATGAACGAAGGAACAAAGTTGAAATGACATATCACAGAAGCACAGCACCCCTCCCCTCCCCCCCTCCAACAAAAAAATAAAAGAAGAAAAAAAAAGAAAGAGAATAAGAAAAGAAAAAAGGAGTCAGTTGGCGCGTTTTGATATTGGCTTGCAAAATGGGTACATTTTGTTTATTCAAAAGAATTGTAATTTGACCAAACAATGAAATCTCACGATGGTTTTATAAGAGACTTGAATTTGAATTCTCCCTTCATCAAGATGGAAAGGCTTTACAGTATGTTCGGATTGAGAGATTTGCAAAGAAGAGAGAGAAAAGAAAAAGAGGCACTTTTCTATCCATTTCTCTAGTAGGAAAAGTTGAGTTTGAGAGAAAAAGAAAGTAAAGAATTTTGAGCTCATATTTCTCCCCCAAATTAGAGAGATTTTGAGAAAATATAAAAAGCATAAATAATAAAATAACATTTATGCCATGTACAATTTCAAAATACTAAATATATCAACTGATACATCTTCTTAATATAGCACTATACACTTTAATCTGAAATTAAAAACCATCCTCGTATGTTATGTTTTGAGTGGTGATGTATTTCTTATTAAACTGCTTTTCTTTTTTTCATACATCATTCAAACCACAACACGTTAGAGTGATTTTTATTTTTGCATGAAAGTATCGGATGATATAGAATTATTGTTTTGAAATTGTGTATTAATATTTTTTCTTTTCTCCTCTTATGAAAACTCATCAAACGGGAGAAAGTTATATTTTCACAACTTCTCTTTTACCCCCAAAGAGAATGGAAGAGAAAGCTCTTCTCTTTCAAATCTCTCGTTCCAAACAGAGTGTTAAGAAGAAAAAGGGGAGAGATATCCCGATTGTGTAACTCATGAGCACCGGCTTCCTTAAGGATAAAAAATAAAACAAAATTGATCCAACAACAATATATTCGTTTATATATATATACACACATGTACATGATTAAGGAACAGATTCATGAGATTCCTATCGGCATTGACTTAACAAAGAATATCACCAGCACTAATAATCGATCGAATAAACAGAAAAATAAAACAAGAATCATTCGCGTACATTTACCTGTAGAGAACAAAGCAGGAGCAGAAGTAGTGAATGAGCGAGAGATCAGTGATGAAATCCTCCTAGCAGCCATGGTTCAAAAACTCTAGCTTTACTCTGTCTGTCTGTTTTTCTCTCTCTTTCTCTCGTCTGTGTATAAGATTAATAAACTGTGTCTGTGTATCTATATAGATATATAGAGAGAGAGAGAGATATATATCGGTTTGTTATCTGGATAGACTTTTTCAAATGTGAAAGGATTCCCTTAGCAGCCATGAAATGAAACGGTCATGACTGTGGAGAGAGAGAGAGAGAGAGAGAGAGAGAGAGAGAGGAGATGCATGACTAACCCACGGAGCCGCCACCAAAAAATGGGGAACGTATGATATCTTTTTCTTTTCGTTTTTTTCTAATTTACTTCTTTTGTCAACTTAATTATTAGGCCATTTTACAAACACAAAAAAACAAAAAACAAAAAAAAATATCTAATTTTGCATTAATTATGACGATAAGTAACGTTTGGAAAATATTACTCACGTGAAATTGTCCTAATTTCTTTTTATTTCATCTTCTAGTAAAAAAACCAATCAAATATTCAAAATTTTCTAGCGATTTTCAATATTTGTTAGCGGTCCTCATTCCCAAATACACACCCAGTCTCCACATTTGCATGGAATTCCCAGTCTACACCCAAACCGAACCGACCATCTTTTTTCTTCTAACCGGTCAATCAAATAGATTTACGAATGTCACAATATTTCTCTATTTCTGCACCCATCAAACCGGTCACATTAACGTTCATTGTTTTAATTACTTATAATCCACTCATTAGTCACTAAGTAATCTTTAATCACGGTAATTAAAAATTGGAAAAGCTAGTAGAAAGAAAGTTGCTTAACCTTAATTAAGATGATTTAACCTTAATTTTCCAATTTTAAATGTTTTAGCTAAAGTTGGAAAAGTAAAATTGGGAAAGTAATAAGTAATTAGGAAGGTTGTTTAACCTTAATTACTTTTTTAATTTTAAATTCCAAATTTTTAATTACCGTGATTAAATTAAAATTAGGAATGTAAAAGAAAGGTTGTTTAACATTAATTAGATTGTTTAACCCTAATTTCAAAATTTTAAATGTTTTAATTAAAATTGAAAAATTAAAATTGAAAAAGTAATTAAAGTAATTAGGGAAGGTTGTTTAACCTTGATTCTTTTTCCAATTTTAATTTCTCAACTTTTAAATACTGTGATTAAAGAATATTTAGGGACTAATGAATATATTATAAGTAAAAAAAAAAAATGAATGTTGATGTGATTGGTTCGATGAACACGGAGATTGAGAAATATTGTGGGCCCCACGAATCTGTTTTATTGCTCGATTTAAAGAAAAAATGTAGTCGGTTCAATTTAGGTGTGGATTGGGAACTCCATGCAAATGTAGGGACGACGTGCATTTTTGGAGATGGGGACCGCTGACAAATGTTAAGGAACACTAGAAAATTTTGAATATCTCATTGATTTTTTTACCGTTCGATGGCAAAATAGGGAAAAATTATGGTGAAATTCTATGTGGGTAATATTTTCCAAACGTTGCCTACCGGCGTAATTTATGCAAAACTGGTTATTTTTGACATAAAATACCATAATTATTAGTATAAACTTTACTCTAGAACAATTTTCTATGGGTTAAAGTTTAAAAAAAAAATTGTTCTTGATGATTATGACTTGAAAAAATATAAAACATTAAGTTGGATGATTTTTTTAAAGTTCAATTATAAATTTGATTTTTTTTTTTTAGTAATAACATGTTTGTGACTATTAGTTATGTTCAAGGTTTAAATATCTCGACAATAAAGAAAGCAAAAAAAAAAAAAAAAAATCTAAATTTTATAAACATATCCGCAAACTCAATCCCATTAATACATGGAAAAAGATTTTAAAATCTTTCCATTTTAAACTTTCCTCTCATATGTTAAAAAGTACCACACAAATTTTAATAAGTTTCCATTTTAAACTTTCCCCTCATATGATAAAAACTGCTGATTCGTATTTAATCTATCCCATGTGAAAGAGTCGTATATCTATTATTTTTATTGTAAAAATAAAATTATTCTGAATTAAATTATGCTATTAGTATCCACCTACATAAATTTAAGAGTTTAAAATTTTTAAATAGGCTCCCACTCTATCAGCATGAGATGAGTACCAAATTATTGAGTTTGAATGAAAAATTGGACAATTCCCCAATAAAAGATTAGTCTTTTGAAGAACAATAAATTAAGTGATAATTAGATCATCATATGATAAGGTGAGAAGACCTAAGCCCTACCTATGGCCGGTTATATTGTCCAATTCCAATTTTCTAGGTAAGAATTACTTGCACTCCTATCCTAATTTGAGGAATGTTCGTATCAGCTTACCTGTGCCTTTCTCTTTTGACCAAAAATAGTTGACCTTACTCGTGCCTGTTTCTTTTGACCTAAAAGAAAATTTTTCTTTATGTTTATCCAAACAATATAACTTTATCAATCCTTTTCTTGCGAGATCGTCCTCACATAAACTTGTATGAGGATTTGATTTTTTAGCCAATGTAAGATGGATATTTTGAAAAATCGACTGTTGGATTGGATATTTTTTCTATGTAAGACATGGATACCAGAAATCACAATGATCTGATATTCAGTTTATAAAGTACAGACTATGATATTATCTAACGGTCACAGTTTTTCATAGTCTTTATTTTATAAACCGACTGTCAGATCGCTATGATTTTTGGCATGCATGGCACACATTGGAAGAACATGTAATCGAACGGTTGGTTTTTCAAAATTCTCATTTTACATTGACTAAAAAATCAAATCCTTATAAAAAAAATTACTCATAATTTAAATTCGTATCCAAATTACCATCTCTCTTGCCTTTATGCCTAGACAAATGCGCGACCATCTTTATATCAACTCTGCACGTTGCTCGTGTCTCTGTCCTTAAAAAATGAGTGTTATCTTTGACACCCTTACACTCGATTAAATATAGGCCCACGAGTTTGAATAAATGATTTGAATATTTATTATAAAGGTTACATAAAAGAAATAGATTTCCATAAATGATCGATCTTAGAAAGATATAAGATAAATGTAGTCTTAATTGAGGCTGATAGTTCTCTATGATGTAGGTACGTAAGACCCTATTTATCTTATCTCTTTCTAAGATCGATCATTTATGGAAATTTATTTCTTTTACGTAACTTTTATAATAATGCCTACATCATAGAGAACTATCATCCCCAACTAAGACCACATTTATTTAATCTCTTTCTAAAATCGATCATTTATGGAAATCTATTTCTTTTACGTAACTTTTATAATAAATATTCAAATCATATTTTCATATATTAAAATTTTTATACTAGGGCTGATTGTACCAAAAGTTAAGTTTCTATAAGCTTTTTACCGGTCATTTCTTGAAAAAATTATAGTTCATTTTATCACCGTTCAAGTCATCTAAATAATTATCACCCAATCAGGTAGAAGTGTAATTTAAAATTCTAAAAATAGTTTTTTTTTTAAAAAGTAATGGAGAGAGGGAGCCTAATACTAAAACTCTTCTAGAGATTAATTGACACCTTGGAAGTGGTATCAGGATATGAGCACCTCAAATAAATGATGCAACCGTGGCATTCCTATTCAAAAGATTTATAATTGGGGGTCAACTTTATGCTGCCATTTTTAGGGAGTGCTTTCATACTTGGATAATTTCAAAGTCAACTGTGGGGATAAGTTCTGACAATACGTGACGTGGATTATAATAATGTGATAAATCAGAAGGGAAAAAGGTGGAGAGCATGATTTTGGTCAGAAGCAAAGTGGATGAGAGATAAGATATTATAAGAGGGAGCAGATATGTCTTTGGCTAGAAGCAAACTTTCCAATAGGTTGCAACCATGGGCGAAGCCACATGGAGAGCAGGACAACTTTTTAAAAATGTTAGTTTTGTATATATATTTTATAATAATTAGAAATTTGTTTCTTATCAAATTTTAATAATTAGAAATTACGTTAGGTCATCTTTATATGGTTTTGTAAAATCAACCGTTGGATTAGATACCATTTTCTGTATGTCATGCCTGCAAAAAATCACAGTAATCCAACGGTTGGTTTTGTAAAACCGATTCTTGGATTAGATACCCTCTTCCTGTATGTCATGCCTACAAAAAATCACAGTGATCTAACGGTTGGTTTTTCAAAAATATCATTGTAAAAATATGCAACTTATTTGTTCTTCAAAATATTACCATTTTTTTAGAGTTAAGTTTTTTCAAAAACCAACTATCAGATCGCTGTGATTTTTTGCAGGCATGACATACAAAAGTGGAGTATATAATCCAACGGTCGGTTTTACAAAATCTCTTATGAAACTAGCTATATAAAGGTGACCTGACGCAACTTTGCGTCAGCCCGACCCGATAATAGCATTTCTGTATACATACATACTAAACATATTTTACCTCGAAATGTTGCTCCCTTGCCCCGTACAAATTTGTTAGTTCATTTATCAAAAATTTTCCTCCACTTTCAACTTAACAATCTTTTATTTCTCAAAAAGACTAAGGAACCGTTTATGTTAACTTTTTCTAAAACCACTTTTCAATAACTATCTCTTCACACAATTCTTTAAATTATGTTCAAATTATGTCTTCATGTATTGAAATTTATATACTAAAGTGATTGTGGCAAAAGTTGGGGCTTCCTAACTTTTGACACAATCACTTATTGTATGAAAATTTTACCAACATCCTATCTCATCTCAAGTTGTCTAAAAGTGATTATCACCACATCTCTTAAATCAAGTGAAATTTTGAGTTTCAAAAGTGGTTTTAGAAGAATCTAATGCAAATGGACCCTAATTATAATACTTTTTGCAAGATGAATAATAAACTAATTGCCAATATAAAAAAATTGCACCCCTAAAGCAAATTCATGGCTTCGCCCTTGGTTGCAACCACTACTACAAAAAAAGTCCAAAGAAAACCGTCTTCTTTTAAAAATGAAGACGGTTTTCAAACTGTCTTTATGGGAGCCGTCTTGTTTGCCTGAAAAGAAAAGAAGACGGTTTTTTGACCGTCTTCTTATATGAAAAAATGAAGACGGTTTAAACCATCTTTAATAATGAAACTGCGAAAACGGTTTTGAACAGTCTTTGTTAAGTTGTAACAAAGAAGACAGTTTTTAAACCGTCTTCTTTGTTATTTATGTTTAAAAAAAAATTAAAAGAGGACAATTTAAAACCATCCTCTTTGATATTTTTCTAAAAAAAAAAAAAAATTTATTTTAAAATTTTGTATCCCTCAGTATTAAACCTGTTATATAGAAGCCGATGAAAGTTATTTTGAATTAACCTTATAAAATCTAAATAATTTACAAGAAATAAAATTCACAACCACCATCAACAACAATTATTGTAGAACCAAAGAAAAAAAATCCTATTAATATATAAGTTAAACGTGCATTACATGTACATTCAATATACAATCAAATCCTCTTCTATTCAAAAACAAAATCCTAAGAATGAGATACAGAATAAATCATGTACTCAAACTAGCTAGTTCTTCCATCTTTTTTTGGTGAATGGCATAGTACGTAGCTTTGAAACCTACAAACAAATTATAGTGAAAATATTGTTAGATTCCAGCCACTATATGAGAATAAATGAAATTCAACAATTTAACAAAATAAATCAATACTAGTAAGTAATATTATATGTCACAAAGAAAAAGGATGTTCCAAGGCCGGAGAGTTAAGGAGTCAATATCTTAAAACAATTGAGATGAACTCATCCTTAACCAACCTAACAATCCCCATTTATTAGGTTTTTTCCAAACCAAATTAACGCATACATAGACGTTCTTTTTGGTTTTGTTGGATTGGATTTAGAATGATAAACTAATTTTGTTGTATTGATTGCAACCTAACATTTTATGTGTGTAAGGTTAGAAGCAACCTAACAAGATTGGACAAAACCGAACATTCCAAGATTGTATAGTCATCTTCTACGTGACAAACTCAGATTGTTAGGTTCTGTGAAACCTATTAATATGAGATTTAAAATAAAAAAAATAAAAAATAAATTAAAAAAAGAAAAAGAAAATCATGAATGCTTCATTAAGCTCAATTTTATCTGCCTATGGTTATAAAGAGAAAAAATGTTTAAATTCAAATTGGAATTCAAGAGAGGGTCAGCGTGTGAGAGAAGGTTGGGAGACGTGAGAGATGATCTGGGTTGATCTAGAGCTGCAAATGTGTTTGGGGGTGAGTTTATTTCCTCATAATATTTGGGATTGGGATCATTTTAAAAAAGTAAAGAGATATTTTTATAACTTATTAGAGTGTACATAGAACTGAGGTTGACTTTGAGTTCATTGAGGCTGCAATATCAGCTCCCATTATAATATCACAGCAAACTAGTAAAACATATATGAAAGCATAGCAAATTTGAAATATAACCACTTCAAACAAAAAGAGAAACTAGTTTCGATTTCTCAGTATTCGAGTTCCTGTACACAAGCTGATATCAAACTTTCACAAGAAATCCACTGCATAAAGGAAATGAGCAACAGGTTAAAAAAAAAAAAAAAAAAAGGTGACCAGAATTTTCATGGATTAGTACCACAACAGGATGCAACTAAACGAAAATAATCTTCATTTGTACCCACTAGAGAGAGAGAGAGAGAGAGAGAGAGAGAGAGTAAAATAGGGAAGCTTTAAAAGATGATCAACATAAATTTGGTGTATTAGTGTTAGCCAATATAATAAAAAATTCAAAACGTGTGAAAAAAAGGGTTCCCAATCTCCTTGGGAAATCTACTTTCCCCTTTAAGTTCAGATTGATTATGGAACTAAATTTATGCGAAAGTATAAATCAAGCACAGTAGCTTCAGAACTTATATAACCTATTTCACTCCATCTAGCTACAAAAAGGAGTTCACAATGATTGAAATGGCAAGAGGGGATGCGGATGCGGATCCAAGCCCAAGTAGAGGATCCGGATGCGCAAGGGGGAGCCAATTTGAAGACGGTACTCAGACTAGGGAATTTGCACCAAATGTAAAGTTTTCAGGCTTGCTAAAAGCCTGTACTCAATAAGTACACCAAACGAGCTGCCCTCGAAAGCCAAATCCTAGTCCTATTAAGTAAGCCAAATGAGTAACTGATATATAACAAAACATGAGGTAAAAAAAAAAATTACATGATTGCGTCAGATTTACGTAATATTCAATGTATTCAGGTCTCTGAAGTGGTTAAGTCCTCTTGATCTTTGAAAATGTGCCTCTCAGAGAAGTAGGTACTTTGAGTACCACTGCCAAGCTGGTTTGCATGCGCCTGTGGATTGCTAAGTTCAATCCCCTGTGAACAGAAAATGGCAATTGTGTATTAGTGACAAGAAAGATACAAGTAGACTTAGAAGATGGAAGGAATATACAACAATAACATGCCTAAATTCCAGTATCTGATTATATAAGGTGAAATTCCAATGTAAAAGTTGCAGGACAAAAAAAAATGTCAACATGTTTGCTTGAGCATACCAAACTCCCACTTTGAATGTTTTTTACAAACTGCCATACACCTGCATTATTTGGTTATGGCAACCTTTCAATCATGTGTGTTGCACGTGCACTGTCCTAATTTTTTATCTAATGGTGAGCATGCCGCACGCACATCATTCCTACTGACCAGAACATTTTATTTTCAACCTTATGTAATTTATTCTCTTTTTTATGGGCATAATTTATTTTCTCTTTCTATCTCTTAGTTTGGAAAACTATACCAGTTCCCACGTACTACCCACAGACTAAAGCCCCACTTTTTAGTTTTTACGCCCCCATGTTGCCACTCAACTTAGATTGATCTAGGCCAAGGCAGATGGTTTGTTGCTTCCTTCTTTTTTTGTACGTTTGTGGCTTGTATAGAGAGAGTTAAAGAGATTGGCAGTCCCAAAAATATTAGGGCACTTCAATCGGTTGACTCATCAGAATTCCCTCAAGATTTATGAAATCTCCCCATGGATTTAAATCCCAGACCTTGAGAAACCCACACGATGCATCATTCATCATTTTTATTTCTTTAATTTTTTTGGGAAAATGGGAAGAAAAGCAGTTAATTTTACATATTTCCACAACTTTAGAACAAACTTATTTATACAACTATAATATAAATGTGATGTAATCAGTCTCTTTTTACAGGTCTGTGAACAATCCAGGCTTGAAACACCAAGGTTGCGTTTGGTTGGCGGTCTTGCCGGTGGGTTTGGGGTTTGATACCCCAAACCATTGTTTGGGGGCGGTGGGTTAGGACTTGCAGAGACTTGGTCGCTGGGCTGAGGAAGCCGGTCAACGAGGGTTTTCAGAGCCTCTTCTCAGATTGGGTTTGTAAAATCGAAGCTGGGTTTGCGAATTATAATCTTTCGGATTGACGAGCGTACCCTTCAAAATCACAAGCAACAAATATTTTTTCCAACTCTATTCCACATACACAGCAGCCATGGAAGAAGAAGAAGAAGAAGAAGACTCCTACACAACGACCAAAAAGACCCACTGAGTACCAGAGAAGAAGAAGAAGAAAAAAAAGACCACTGCGTCGTCCGTCGCCGCTGCGTCGTCCGTCGCCGTGGAGCCGCTGCGTCGCCCGTCGCTCGTCGCTGTGGAGGAGCTGCTGCATTGCCTCTGTTTTGTGTTTTGTTTGTGTATATATATAAATATATATATGCCAAATATATATGCCTCGATTTTATATATATATATTAACGGTGGTATGTGGCAGTGGTCATAAAAGATCATAAATATCTGTGATATTATATATATATATATATATATATATATATATATATATAT
>JAESVK010001325.1:3040627-3050657 GCA_017140935.1 Hamamelis virginiana | reverse complement strand
AAATGTGTGTAGGATTTCCAAAAAAGGACTGAGGTCCCCTAAGATCATTGGAGGTGTGTGTAGGACTTTCAAGAATGATGATTGATAAGATAATAATTGGAAATACGTGTTGAGATTTCCTCTTAAGATAAGATGATGATTGTAAATGTGTTGAGATTTCATCTTCAGATAAGATGACTGGAAGTATGTGTGTGACTTCTAAAAGGATTGAGGTCCATCAAGATGAGATAATTGGAAGTGTGTGTAGGACTTCCCAGAATGTTGATTCAGTCAAAGTTGGTTCCATTATCCCTCTTCTGTCGTGGCAGAGATGGGATGTCATGTTGTTTCGTTGATATTCACTGGCGAAGCCATGAACATCAATGAGGGGCTTCTGTAGACATCCATTTTTGACCATGAGTATGGTCATTAATGGTTGCCTGTGATTTGAGGTGAAATAGGGTGTTAAAACTCTAAATTGTCAGTTTTACCATTGTGAGCAGTTAATTAGATGTCATTATCGCATGTAGGTTTTTAGGTCAGATTGAGTCGGTTCTTTTTGCATTTAGTTTTTAGAGAGTCTAGGAATGTCCCTGTTAAATTTCATGGCATTCTGAGTCAGGTTTGATAGAAAATAAGACCTTTTGTGACTTGAAGGGCAACACTGTCCTTTGGATCACAAAAGCTTTAAATGACTGTCGATTTTGTCCCATATAGTCTTGAGGCTTTGGCATAGATATTTAAGGTGCATTTGGTAGCTAATTTGATAAGTGACAAGGTTCATAGATCATCTGGGCTCATGTTTGGCTCTTAAGGCCCAAAGGGCCTTTACAATCGGTTAACAGATTTCAAAACCCTAATTTGGGCCCTATAAGCCCTAAACAGCTAATCGGTCGACTTTTTCCTAAAAATTTGACTTTGGTCAATGCATTTTTACTTCAAACACTTCTCAAAACATAGAAAATTGAATCACGATTATTTTGGCGCTTGAATCATCGAATTTGGACTTGAAACGGGCTCGAAAAAGCCGAAAAAAATCGAAACCGGGTCCAAACGGGCTGAGATAGGCCCACATAGGGCAAATTAGGCTTGAGGGCTCGATGACCATCCCCCTAGGGACGGCCAACCGTCCATGAGGGATGGCCAACCATCCCCTAGTGGATGGTCACCCGAGCCCTTTGCCTAAAGTTGCTAATTTTTAGTGTTTTACCTGCCTAAGACTCTTCCAAGTGTCTGGCTCGGCTTTGGGGACTCTAGCACGAATTTGGAGACCTTAGAAGACTTAATTGAGACCCTTGGATCATTCCTAAGAGTTTCAATGTGAGCCATTGATCAATTTGAAGCTTTTTTTATAAATACAAGGCCCTGAAATCATTTTTAAGGGAGCACAATTTGCATTAGAGAGCCAACTTGAAGAGTAAAGACTTGAGGCATTACACCAGCCCCCTTAGCAACCTTAGCCACATTTTTGAAGTCTTTGGAGGTTGAAGAAGAAGCTAGGAGCAAAGAAGAAAAAGAAAAAGAAGTATCATCAACCATTGTGTTTGTTTTTGATAAGTTACATAAAAGTTTGCACATTTCTTCTTCTTCTTCTTTTTCTTCTATTTCATTTTTCCTCTATGGTCATGATATGATGAGAATAGATGTCTAGTTTGAGTGTTCATAGGTTAAAGAGTAAAAGGCTTAATTGTCTACTGCATGAAAATTAGGATTTGTTAACATATAATTTTCTGCATTTATGAATAAGCTTGAGTCTAGTTTATTTGTTCTAAAGCATGCTAATTAGTATAGATTAATAGGAGTATGTTTATAATCATTTTTGAGTCTAGAATGCATGTTAGGAGTTGGTTTTATGCATATTATTTTTGTTTTTTAGGTGGGAATGCATATTAGATAAAAGGTTCAAGTCTTTTTTGCATATATAGGGTGAGGGTCTATTGTTTTGGTATTCTTAGGATAGTTTGTGTTATGATTTGTTTATATCATTATTTTTAATCATGTTTTGCTTGGAATATCATATGAATTGTGGTCGAGGGAGCGAGCAAAGGTGAGTCCCTTTCCTTGTGTTAAAATTGGATGTTTTAAGCATAATACATGATTAATTTTTGGTATATCATATTAGGATGCATTATAGGTCATATCCCTTTTTTATTACATTGTTTTTATAGGTTTTGATTCCACTTTTTGAATACTTTTAATTCTGTCAAAGGCTTAAAAGTAACCTTAAAGTGGGTTAAAAAACATTTTTTAGGATTAAACCAACCTAGAAACATGCCTAGGTTCATATAGAAAGATTAGTTTGCATTTAGGACATGTTCATGCATTGTTTGCGTTGTTTATTACATTTTTTTAGTGTATTTTCCGGAAATTCCAGCATGCATTTTGTTAGTATTTTAGGTGTTTAGACTAACCTATGACTAGTTAGAGACCCTATGATTAGGGGGTCGTTTGACCTAACTTAGGACTGTTCTCTGTTGTAAGAATTACAATAGAAATAGAGTTCTATTTTATTTAGGAATCTACTTCGAGAAGGTTTTTAAAAAAGGCCATTTGAAAGTATTCAAATTGGAATGAAATTTCATCCCTTATGAAAAAATGCTTTGATCAAATTCAAACTCTCGAAGCTAGAGTCCTAAATAAGATAGAATCCTTTTGGCTATGTAGTTCATTACAGTAGGAGAGTCCAAAATATCGAACTACGTGGACTTTGATTATTATCAGGAAATTGGTAAGGTACGTAGGCAATCAATAGGGCGCAAGTCCAATCTTAGGATGATTCTGTGTCTCCTAAGGTCTTTAGGATTTTGATTCTTTTTTATTATTATTATCTATTATCTAGTATTATCTACACTCCTTTCTTGGTTGATTAGATATGATAGGGTTGTTTTTATGAGATTTTGATAAAGCCCAAAATTAATTAGGAGACCTTTAATTAGGGTGAGATAGGTGCCTACAAGAGGTGTCTTGAAACTTTCCTATCTTATAACCTAGCCCCCGAATCCAACTTTGATTCGAAAACCATGCTTTTCCAAAGTATGGGGTCATTTGTTTTATTGAAAATAAAACTCTTTTTATGGTTTCCTTATTCCTTAAAAATAATGTGGCGACTCCCAGTTTTTGTCAAACTTCTATCCCTTTTCAAAACTCAATCTTGAGTGGATAATAGAGAAGGATAAATGTGGATAATAGAGAAGGATAAATCGAGACGGATAAAAATCATCCACAATCCACGATGATTTAAGTGAAAACGGCCTCCCGATCCGGCTGTGGCTGGTTCACACCTAACTCACCCTAATTAAAGGTCTCCTAATTACTTTTGGGCTTATCAAAATCTTATCACAAATAATTCCAATTATCTAATCAACCACAGAAAATAATAATAATAATAATAATAATACTAATAGATAATACAAAAGCAAACACAATCCTAAAGACCTTATGAGACTCACAGTCAACCTAAGATTGGACTTGTACCCTATTGGCTACCTATGCACTTTACCAGTATCCTAATAGAGATCAAAGTCTGTCGTAGTTCGAATACCTAGGACTCATCCTAAGATAGGGAACTACCTTTAATTATCTTTTAAGATTTATCTAGAATTCTAATCTTGAGAGACTTCTTTTTCAAACAAAACTCCTTTCAAAGGACAATTCTTTTCTAATCATATTTCTTTTCCAAATTAAATTCTTTTCTTATCAAAATACCTTTCAAGAGAGTCTCTTCTAGACTAAAGCTCTAACTAAACCAAAAAAATTGACTTTTGAGGATAATCTCATATCTCAAGGGAGTCCTAAGGAGGTATGACACCTCACCTAGTCCTAATGTCTCTAGAATACCTTTCCTACTTGTATCTAGACTCTAACATGAACAAAAAACACATCTTAAACATATTTCTAAACCATGGATAGCCACTTAAACACAATTAAAACATGAACTAAACTAATGAAAATGATCCTAGAATGATGCAAATGTGATCCTAATGATTTCTAGATTTTCTAGATTATCCTAGAAATGATTTCTAACCTAAATGCCTAGAAATTTCATTAAACTAAGGTAATCAAAGGATGCTTAAGCCGCTGGACAGCAACTTAAACATGCCTAAATGTACCCTAACTCAATGCTAAAATATGCAAAAATGACTTAACTAACAATGCATGCTTTCTACAATGTCAATAGGTGATAAAAGACAATAAAAAACACCATTTATGCTTAAACATGAACATGTAATATCACAAGCATCACAACTATTTCACAAGGGAAGGAAAATACCTTTGCAAGCTACTTTGAACCCTTAGATATTCAAACACTCAAAAACCACAACGCAAATGATAACATATCTTCATAAAAAAACCATAAAGATGATGCCTTCAAGCTTATTTACACATGACTATGCAAGACCTTCTTAAAAAAAGCCAAACTATTCTAAAACATGCTTAAAACAAGTATATTAATTCTACATTTAACATCAATCATGACTTCATGCATTCTCATGTATAGCTATGAACACATACATGTAATAATACCCAAAATCTCACAATTTATGTTAAGGACAGCAACTATACATAATCTAAACATGAATTATCCACATAAAAACACCTTAAGACATGCTCTTAATATTCATACTTAAGCTACCATACTCCTAAAGTAAGAAATATGCTGCTTCAATATGAAATAAAGACAAATAGTCAAACTATGCAAAACTAACTTAAAACAATGACCTATAATGCATCTTAAACTCATCCAAACATGCAAGACTAACATAACTACCATTCCTAAACATGAACACATATTAATAAGAAGAGTTCCTAGTCTAAACCATGCAAGAAACTAAAAGGAATTGAGCTAAGCATGCTGAAATTACTCTACATGTGCAGAATCTACCAAAAAACAACTATGATGTGCAAAAACCTATTCTAAGCATGATGGGATAAATAAACTTGCCTTATGCCTTCTTCTTCTTTACTCCTAGCTCTCTTCTTCAAGCTTCAATGACTTCAAAAAACGTGGCTAAGGTTCTAAGGGACTGGTACGGTGCAAGTGCCAAAGTCTCTCCTCTCAAAGTTTCAGCCTCTAAAACTGATTTATAAGTGTCATATTTATAGAAGAGACTTCAAATTGATCAATGGCTGTCATTAAAACCCTAGGGATTGATCCAAGGGCTCTAAATCAGTCTTCCAAGGTCCCAAAGTCGAGCTAAACCCTCCAAATAGGGTTTGAAAGAGTCCCAAATGGGTAGGAGACTAAAAAAGCTGAAAATTGGCAAAATCAGAGGGAAGGCTCTGGTGACCATCCACCCTAGGATGGCCAAACATCCCCTAGGGACGGCCAACCATCATGGGAGGGATGGTTAGTCGAGCTTCAGCCTAATTTTGACCCATTTTGGGCCTCTCTCGACTCGTCTCGGCTGTTTTCGGTTTTTCGGGCCCGTTTCAAGTCCAAATTCGACTATTCAAGCGCCAAAACTATCGTGATTCAATTTTCCATGTTTCTAGAAGAATTTGAGAATGAAAAATCTTAACCATAGTTAAGGGGTTGAGAGAAACCAAGCCGATTAGCTGTTTTGGGCCTATCGGGCCCTTTTAGGGTTTTGAAATCCACTAACCGATTGGTCGTAAAAACTATTTCTACTTCTCGAAATATGTTTTGGAAACATTTTGGAAAGTGTTTTAAAGCTTTTGAAGGCTTTGAACTGATAAAAAGGATCAAATCCCGGTCATTCCCGATTGAAACCCTAATCTGAGCTAAAAATGGTCATTTGGGCCTTAAGAGCCAAACATGAGTCAGAAGGCTCAACAGACCTTACTATTGATCAACTTAGCTACCAAACACACCCTAACTATCTATGCCAAAGTCTTGGGACAATCTGAAACCAACTCGAAGGTTTTTAAGTGCTTTTGTGATTCAAAGGACGACACTACCCTTTAAGTAGCAAAAGCCCTAATCATCTATCAAGCTTGACTCAGAATGCCATGAAACTTGACAGAGACACTTATAGACTCCCTAAAAACCTAATGCAAAAAGAACCGACTCAATCTAACCTAAAAACCTACATGCAATAATGACCTCTATCTAACTGCTCACAAGGATAAAATTGGTAACTTAGGGTTTTAACACCTTATTTCACCTCAACTCGCAGGCAACCATTAATGACCCTACTCATGGTAAAAAATGGATGTTTACAGTAGGTAGACATTTTTTTTTTTTAAGTAATCTTTAATTTTTTTCAAGTTTATCAAATTTTTTAACAAGCGTTGCTATGAGAAATGAATATGTAGTTTAAGATATACCATATCTGGTGAAAATATTTCAAATTCAAAAACATCCTATATTTAAATTTGCTTAAGATATAAATCATATAAGATAACTTTATAAAATTATGGACATTAAATCTAAAAAATAATAAGATATTTAAACACTATATGAAAATATGAAAAATGTATATTTGTCAATTTTTTTAAATTAATTGACTTTAATATCAAACTATAGAGGCCTCTGAGTAAGGAATCTTATCATTAAACTTGATGCTAATAAAATTTATCCTCACCTTCCTTTGAATTATTTTCTTTAATTATTTAGCTCATAATTTATTTATTTTGGGTTGATTTATGGTTTATTTTAATTTTCGTTAATAAATTACTTCAATTTTCTATTTTCTAAATCACATCAGGACGCTGCCTGGGGTTTCCACCAGTAACCATAAAAGCCACCATCAATATTAGACGTGGCATTCATACGGCATCCGTTCCCTTGGTATTCCATGAAAGTAAAATAATAATAATAATAAGGTATCCAATGCAACTAGGAATTACCATGTTGTCCTTTATCCATCCTGCTTTTGGGCATACATCAATTTTTTCCCTTTTTTGGTAGAAAAGTGAAAATGGTTAGTATACGCTTTTGAGGAAAGGTTAAAGAAGGCACAATCAATATATGAAAATCCAAAAATAAAAATGTTTGAAATAAGTTGCAAATAAATAAAGATTGGAATAAAAAGAATAGTAGAACACATTAAAGTTTATATATAGTATTGTCAAAGTTAACTTATATTAGCATATGTTGATAGGATTATTATTTTATATGACTATATTGATATATATAGGGCTAAGGACCTTTTTGTACCATGAACTTTGAGGGAAATATCAATATGGCCCCTAAATTTTATTTTTACTTCATTTAGTCTATGAATTTTAAAAATTATACCAATGTAGGACCCTGACTAATAGAACCAATATTTTAGATCTGAGACGTGGTTTAAGTTAGCTGATTAATGACATTTTAGTACTTTAAGTTGACTGATTAATGACAACTTAAGTCACATCACGTAGTTGCCACATAAGACCCACGTAACTGCCACATAGACAGGCACATGATATTTGACTGACGGAATGTTGGTTCTATCAATCAATGTCCTACATTAGTACAACTTTTAAAATTCATGAACTAAATTGAGCAAAACTAAAGTTTATATACCACATTGATATTTGACAGGAATGAAATGTCAAAATAAGAAAATAAAATAAAATATGAGAATAAAATAAAATAAAATATAGCATCAATCAATTAGAAAGAAGCAGAAGAGTAAATTAAGAAGATAAGAGAATGAAGAAGGGAATGCCAATGAAGGGCGCTATGTTGGACGAACTACTTTATATATAATAAGATATATATGGTCCCGATCTAGTTAGTAGTGAAATGATCTAGTAAGTTATAGCTGACTTTAACTAAAATCAGCTGAGAAATCTAAGCTCTTGGATTTCTTTTCACATTGAATCATGCATTAAGTGGAAAGAAATCCAATGGCTTGAATTTCTTAGCTGATTTTATTAAAGTCAGCTATAATTGACTAGATTATTACTTCTAGTTTGCAAATGGTTATACATCTTATGTAAGTATGAAGCGTGTAGGATACATATTTTAAAAACTGACCGTTGAATTAAATATTCTACTTATGAATGTTATGCATGCCAAAAATCACGGTCATTTGATGCAAACATCTCAAAATGTAGACAGAAAACTGTGATTATTGAAAACTGTCACTTTTTTTTTCAATGATATTTTTGAGAAACCGATAGTTAAATTACTGTGATTTTTTTGCATGTATAACATACATGTATCTAATCCAACATTAAGTTTTTCGAAACATGTATCCCACAATTATATACTAGCTTCATCCTTACATAAATTTATATAAGTATATACTAACTTGATCTTTTATATATACAGAATTAATCCATTAAGAACTCGTCTTTAAATTAATTTAAGGTCCACTAACCATTTTCTCAAATAGGATAGGTATTTTGAAAAACCAACTGTTGGATTAGATAATCTTCTTATGTATGTTATGTCTGCCAAAAATCACAGTGATCCAATGATCGGTTTTCAAAATACATATCCTAATTATGAATGGACCTTAAATTAATATTAAGAACTGGTCCTTACTTTCAACCTTAATATATCTTCGCTTTTAAATAAAAAATAAATAAATAAATAAAAATAAAAAATACTGCGACATCATTAGAATTCCGGAGAATAACACCAAACTTATGAGTAAACATGTCACCCTCAAATATCTTTACAAACCACAGGCCCATACGTCACTGAGTCAACCATAATGCTTGTTCCATAATTATTTACATATATAGCAACTCTATCTATATTTTTAAAATAAATAAATAAATAAAATTTTCTAACCAACCAATTGAAACCATGCATCTATTTATGATAAGGAAATTTTGGACCATAGGATTATTAAATGAGCAAACTATACAATCCCTTCATATCTTTCATGAATTTATAAAAATATCACGTGTCTAATTTTCATTAAATTTTGATTGGCTGAAATTTAATAAAAGATTATCTAAAAAATAAAAAAGGACTAAAGACCAAAGTCTGGTTCACATGCAAGGTGAATATTTGGTGTGTGGGGGGGGGGGGGGGTAAAAAAAAACTCTCAATTATCAATTTTAACTCTGTCCTTCTAAACTATTGAATTGTGGCAAATAACACCTTCTGTAATTTTCTACAGTATATTTTATGGCAAACCGATCGTTGGATCACAATAATTTTTGGCGTGCCTAACATGAATAGGCAAATTAGCTAATCTAACGGTCTGTTTTTTAAAATACAATTTCGAAAATGTATGCATTTTTATAGTTTATTTTTTAGTCTAACGGTCTGTATTTTCAAAAATTTGACCGTAAAATTGGATAATTTGTCTGTATATGTCAGGCACGCCAAAAATCATAGTGATCCAACGATCGATTTGATATTGCAAACTATGAAAATCGAGGAAATGAGTTATTTGTCACAATTTAATAGTTTAGGGGAACAAAGTGTTACAATCGATAGTTGATGGGGGTAAAATGTCACAAGGTGATAGTTGAAGAGAATTTTTGTATTTTTCCCTCTTCAGTGTATCGAGTACCAAAGTGATGTAACATAAAGTAGACATTTATAGAATATGTGCTTTTAGCATTTTTGTACCTTACACAATGCTCCACTTGCATCGCTTTCCGCAGTTGAATAACTTTTATTTTTGAAACTTTTTCTTTTTGTTAAAAATATTTTTAAAATTTTAACTTTAAATTGTCTTTACCATGCTTTTTCCTTTATCCTTTAAAAAAATATTCTATGTGCTTGATTCTTTCCATTTATTATTAAAAAAATAAAAAAGTCATGTTTGATATTGAGGGATGTAGGGGTTGGAGCCTTTCAGGTGTCCCATAGAACCCTAAATTGCTTCATAATCCAAAGTTTAATGTTACAAATAGTTTTTTTTTTTTTTTTTTGACAAATTATAGTCGTCTTATGATTAGTGGGGAGGGGAACAACAAATAGACCAATTCTATGGAATGGAATCGAGAATCTTATATCATAAAAGGGAGAGAGTGTTAAAAATAATTTGCCTAGTATTTTCTCTATCGAAAAAGACTCCATGTTTTTTTTTTTTTTTTTGAAAAAAAGAAAGGGTGAACCAATTAGCGCGCCCCCCACAAAATCCTGCACCCCGAACAAGGCTTTCGAAACAAAAAAAAAAAAAAAGGAGAGAAG
>JAESVK010001325.1:3002459-3040527 GCA_017140935.1 Hamamelis virginiana | reverse complement strand
AAAAAAAAAAAAAAAAAAAAAAAAAAAAAAAAAAAAAAGGAGAGAAGACTCCGTGTTAGTTTAGTGACATGTAATCCTGTTTTCAAAAAATAGTTATTGGGTTTGAATATATGAAAATGTATCAATATTCATTTATTAGCATTAGGGAGGTTCAAGATAATTAAGGATAGATTTTTATCATTAATAAAAAATGATTATCTATTTTACTTTTCTATTGCTAATTGAATGGATAGTATATAAATAGAGAAATATGAAAGTTTTCAATGTTTAAAATTTTAGTTGTTACTTTTAATAGTCGATGAGGTAGTAAAAAATATTTCACTACCTCAAATTTTGAAAGTAAGTATAAATTTGTTTTTTGCAGCAAATTATTAATTTTATTTATTTATTTATTTTGCTGCCATTTATTCTCTAAAGTTTTTTAAAAGAACCATCTCCAAGCAAACTTGATCTTGAATCTTCAACATGTACAGCATAATTGTGCCCTAACATGTGACCAAGGAGAAACTTTCTGGCCACTCATTTTCATGAAAAATCCAACTCTCAACCTTTTTACTTTCATAACTAGACCACTTAATTGGAATTGTTATTGACACTTGAAACCTCATACACCAAAAAATCTTACATGTACAAATTGTATTTTGGCATGAATCAAAAAGTGGCAATTAGTACTATAAAATAAACTTAGCTACTTTGAGCTTCTTTCAAGATTGATTTGATAAAAAAATTCATTGAAATTCACTCATTAAATGAATAAGTCAACTTTAAATTTTATTTTTGAGATTGTTAATTTATTGAATGAAACTTAAGTAAAATATTATTTTATTCAATAAGATGAGAAGTGATCTAGTTAGCTATACCTTACTTTAACTAAAATCAGCTAAAAAATTTAAGCCCTTAGATTTCTTTTCACTTAATGCATGATTCATTGTAAAAAAAATTCAAAGGCTTGGGTTTCTTAGCTGATTTTAGTTAAAGTAAGGTATTGCTGACTAGAACATTTCACTCAATAAGATTACTACATTCAAATTCACTTTTAAGATAAACTAGCGCAAAGTTGCATCATACACGAAACTTATGAATAAAGCCTCATCTAATATATTATAATTATGTAAGAAAAAAATATTTTGATTAGATAATTTTGGCAGTTTGATTTGAATTAAATTTATGGGAGTAGAATATTTATTTTAATGCATGAGATTTGTTAAAAATAGGGAGTCTATTATAAGGTGCACCTTACACAAAGTTGCCTAAGGTGCCAAAAATCACAATGATCCAATAGTCATGCATGCCAAAAATCATAATGATCCAATAGTGAATTTTTAAAAAATGTCAATGTAAAAAATTATCCTTTTTATTCTTCAAAATATCTCCAGTTTTTCACAATTGTTTTTTCCAGAAAACGGTATCATTAGATCATCGTGATTTTGGGCATGCTTATGGTGCACCTTATGCAACTTATTGTAATAAACTCCCCATGGATAAAAATGTTAAAGATATAGGAGAAATTTAAGCGTAACATATTATTAAAAAAAAAATCAAAATACAACATAAAAAGAAGAAAGTCAAGTGGAACTAATTTTTTAAAAAAAAATTGAAAAAAATAAGATCAAAATGACAAAGGTGAGAAAAGATAGTGTGAGGAAAGAGTTACGAGGGCCTCACGTGTAATGAATAGAGGATCTTGAAAATTAATTACAGATAAAGAAAAAAAGTTAAATGGGGTCACATGTAATGAATAGAGAATCCTAAAGTTTTTAAATTTGAATTAATTAGTAGGACCAATGTTATGGTTCCTTATCATTTTAAACTGAGTAAAAAGAAATAAGTGAAAGAGAATGAATGAGAGAAAATTAGGAAAAAAAGGCCAAAAAAGAAGTCTACAACAATGTACCGATAGGGCATCTCCAGTAGTGCATCTATTTTTTTTTCCTTCAAAAGCCAAATTTTGAAGGAAAAATGTGTTTTATTCATTTTTGGCTTTGGCTTTGAATGGAGTTGCTCCAATAGTGCATCTATTTCATTTTGGCTCAACCATCTTCTTTCCACTTCTACCATCATTCTTTCTTATCAATTACATCAACTACCCTTCATTCATTTGCAAGACTCCAACTACCATTATTTTAATTTATCAATAAAAATCTAAAATTAAATTGATATTATTAAATTAATAAAAAATAATTATTACATATTTTGTAATCGTTGTACCTATTCCAAAAATAATAAAAGAAAAAAACTCAACAAAATATTTTATACATAAGAAAAAAATTTAAAACCTCGTATGTTTCACGGACTAGTAGGATCGAAAGTCGTTGGCGACGGAATTGCACGAATTGTAAGAAATTGACCGTTAGATCTCCATGATTTTGGTGAACATAAAATTCATAAACAATCCTTCTAATAGTTTTTTAGAAAATGCTCTACATTGGGTCCTATATAGCATCTTATATTAAAATTTTTGTTACAAATATAATGTTAAAGTACAAAGGTTAAATTAAATTCAAACTATAGATAAATATAACATGATTCTTATATATATATATATATATATATAATAATTCTAACCTTACAATTTGTGCTAAAATTCCACAAATGATTGTTGATAGCATATGAGAGGAAGTTGAAATTAAAAAGTGAATGGATGAATGAGAAAATGTGAGTATTTATAGGAAAGTAGAAAATTTATCCGTTGGGGGCGAAAAGCAAGCTGGGCTCTTTCTCATTCTCTCTTCTGCCTTCATTCTTTTTTTTTTTTATATATGTTGTCACTCTTTTCTAGGAAGCCAAAATATCTAAAATTTCACCCTATCTCTCACCCTTTCCACGATCCCCTCTCTCTCTCATCATCTCTTTCTCTCCATGAAATTGCTGATCCAAACCCACAAAACCCACAAATAAGATCTCTCTATCTCTTTCTCTCTCCCTGTTGGTTTCTCTTCTCCCTTCAAAGACCTCTCGCTGCTGATTTTGTCTCTCTCCCTATCGAGCTCGACTCTTCAGCAAACACCGATCCATGTTTCACAAATTTCATCTCTCTCTCTTTCTCTTTCTCTTCTCCCATTCTCTCCTTTCCTCAATGTCCGATCACTAGAGCGATCTCTCATTTCCCCAATGTCCGATCAGTACAGCGGCGATACGGCGAGATGAATTGTAAAGAGTTCTGAGCCAAGTGCAGAGAAGCATGAGTGGGTTCTTCTCGAGATCGAGATCAAGAACGATTACAGCTGGGTTCTGATCGGTAAAGAAATGTATGTTTTTTCCTCCTCTGCCTTCAATTTTGGTTCATGAAATACCTTCTTTTTTCTTCAGGGAGGGCCCTGTTTGATTATTTTCTGTGAGATTTTAGATATGAATTTTGTTTTACAATATGCATGATTTTTTTTAAGAATTTTCTGTTGCTGTTTGTTTGCTGAGAAAATGCTGGGAAAGTGATCCAACCGTTTTGTTGGTTGATGAGGGCAAAATGGACTTTTGATCCACTTTGCTAAGTTTAGCTGAGCTACAGTTGGCATTCATATTTGGGCAAATATGAATACCTACTGTAACAGCTTCAAATTTGGAGGATGGGTTTGGATGCACTACTGGAGTGTTTTTTTTTTATTCAAAAGCCAAATTTTGGCTTTGACTTTGGCTATGAATGCACTACTGGAGATGCCCTAAGTATTCCCTCCCATAAAAATAGACATCTTCCAAAAAACACGCATATTAAGAAAACTCATTAATGCATTGATTTGTGATTTTTGTTTACCTTTTATTTCCAAAACTATCCTTTTTCTATAATTGCATTTGGTATCATGTCAAGGCATTAATAAAGGGTAATATGGGAAAGTTAAAAAAAAATAATAATTTGACATTTCAAAATTGACTATCATTTTAGGACAACCAAAAATGGAAAGAAGACCTTCACATGATACCAAATGCAATTATAGAAAAGAGTGTAGTTTTGGAAATAAAAGGTAAAAAAATTCACAAATCAATGCATTAATGAGTTTTCTTAATATGTGTGTTTTTTGGGATATTTATTTTGAAAATGAACATGAAGCATTTAACTAATTGTGGGATATTTATTTTGAAAAATAGACCGTTGGATTAGATAGTCTTTTTATGAATGTCATGCCAAAAATCACAGCGATCAAATTAAATGTTAGCATCTTATAAAACAAACTATGAAAAACTATCTCAAGTGGCATTTTTGAGGAATCGAAAGTTGATTTTTTGTAATAATTGACATACATGGCATGCATAAGAAGATTATCTGATCCATCAGTCAATTTTATCAGAGTGCATATATCACAATTAGTTAAAAATATTATTTTGACTTTAACTTTAACTAAAATTAGTATGTGTGTGGCATCATTGTTGCCCTTCATGCTTTGGCTAAATACGCATTAGGCATTAGGCATCAATACATCGGATGCTTTGGCTAAATATGAAATAGGCATCAAGGAGATGATTGTGTAGACGGAAAATCTACCGGAATTGTTGGTGTCTCTATTGGAACATGATGTAATTGTGGAATCATTTTCCTCGTAATAAAACTCTTTTATTGTTTATGATAAAAAAAATGGTTTCGCGCTCCTTAGGGAGTCTCAAATAGGGAATTCTCATTTCCATATTTGGTACTACTGTACTCTAATGGAAAGTTTCCATATTTGGCATCATTCTATTTCCATGAGCTTTAAATTGGTAAAAAATTTAATGTGAATTATTTGGGAGAAGATGATCATCGCCAATTTTTTTTCCAAATATGTAAGAAATTTGATGCCATTACCAAATTTGAGAGTCATGAATATCGTCTCGTTGAAATGTCATTGCTCTCAAATTTGAGTATGGAAGCACATTGAAAATGCTCAATGCTTGTTTGTACAGAGAAGTATAAGCACCAAACGCACAAGTTGACTCTGTTTGAATAAAAATTACTTCGTAATAAATAAGTAGATAAGTTATTTTTTGTTACTCTCTCTGTCCCAAAAAATAGGTTCATTCCAAAAAACACGCATATTAAGAAAACTCATTAATACATTGATTTGTGATCATTTTTATTCCATTCGTCTCATAAAAATAGGTCTCTTCCAAAAAACACGCATATTAAGAAAATTCATTAATGCATTGATTTGTGATCTTTATTTACCTTTTATTTCCAAAACTACCATTTTTTACAATTACATTTGGTGTCATGTTAAGGCATTCTTGGAATAATAAATGGTAATATAGGAAAGTTAAAAGAAATATAATTTGACTTTTCAAAATGAACTATCATTCTAGGACAGCCATAAAAATAAAAAAAAACAAAGAATGCCTATCTTTGTAGGACGGAGGGAGTACCTTTTATTTCCAAAACTATCATTTTTCTATAATTACATTCGTTGTTATATCAATGCATTCTTGGAATAATAAAGGGTAATATGAGAAAGTTAAAATAAATATAATTTGTTTTATCAAAATGAACTATCATTTTAGGACAGCCAAAAAAAAAAAATGTCAATCTTTGTAGGACGGAGTGAGTACTTTTTTGATTAAGCATTTGGCTACTTGCTTTAAAGAATAAAGAAAAACATAAATAATTTTTTTTTAATAAAAATTACAAATACCAAAATTGATCTTATTATTTAATATCACTAAAAATAAATCCTCAATTAATCTCAATTGCAATGATGGAGTTGTTTGTGTAAAATAGTGAGGAAGCGTGGGCATCTTTGTAAGGCGACCAAAAGTCCAAAATTCACTACCGAGGGTCACAGATCTCCTGACAAATGCGGGAAGCCCTTTCATGGGCAAAGCCCCCAACCCTAATCGAGAGCCCTATCATTTTATATTGTCCTCCGTACTTGAATAGTAATAATAGCGCCTCCTTCAATTCCCTTCACTATTTTTTCATGCCCTCTCACAGCCGCGTCTTTCCTAAGCGGATTCTCTCTCTCTCTCTATATATATGTTTGATTGATATCGCAAGATTGTGTATTCTCTCTCCAGTATCGTGAGGTCTGTCTCTGAGGTTGAGTTTGTTGGTTTTTTTTTTTTTTTTTTTGAGAGAGAGAGAGAGAGAGAGAATCAATGGCAGAAGAGAACTGCGCTTCTGCTTGTGCTTGTACTGGTGCTGATTTGCCGGTGAAAAGGCCGAGAGAGGACGGAGTTGTGAGTGAGAATAACGAGAATGGTGTGTCTGCTTCCACTGTTTCGATGGAAATGGAGGAGAGCAAAGAGCCTGATTGTATATCGTCAGTGATTCCTGGGTGGTTCTCGGAGATTAGCCCAATGTGGCCTGGTGAGTTTTTACTTTAATCTCTTTTCTGTTTTCTTGATTACGGAATTTGATTATTGTGTTGCCTTCAAGATGGTGCGTTAAAGTCTCTGTTTTTTCACTAGTTTTCCTTATCACTGTATCGCTGTTTGTATTTGTATAGTTACACGTACATGGAGGTTAGTTTCTGTTTGAATATGTCGTCAGAGTTTCTGTCTATGCTTTTATTTGAGCCAAGAGGTTTTTTTATCTATTGCCATTTTTTCGTCTAAGAAAGATTTTATATTTTTCGATCATTTTGAAATCCTGGGTTTTGGGTTTTTAATTTTGATTCGTTTTTTGAACCACTATTTTTTTTCCTCATTCTGTATTATAACCACAGTGTTCTTTTTTGTTTATGCTTTGTTTGGTTTATATTTTTCGATCAATTTGAAATCCTGGGTCTCGGTTTTTGAATTTTGATTTATTTTTCGAACTGCTTACATTTTTTTTTCTCATTCTGTATTAAAACTGCAGTGTTCTGTTCTGTTTATGCTTTGTTTGGCTGGCCTAATTCAACTAGTTGGCTTACAATATAGCATAAGAGGAGATTCAAAATTGAAATATTCTTTATTTCAATTTTTTTATCAACCAAATGGAGGGTTAAGGGCCTTTTTTAGTACATGGCTTGTTTCCGATTCCACTTTTTGAATCATTCTTGTTATCTTCCAGCAATTATGTTGTGAGGCGTTTGGCTGCCCTCTGGACTGAAATTGTTTTTCAATGGCATCCGATGGCCAAATTCATCTTTTAGAATATATTCATTATAAATACAAGATGGAATCATCAAGATATCAATATATTATCAATGATACTGATAATACAAAATACAAATGTTATAAATTGCTGAAATTTTAGAACTTGATTCGGTGCATAGGCCAGACTCATTTAAATCCAAATGAGAACTCATTTTAAATGGTACATAAAACATATTGTTCGGGGAAAAAAAAAAAACAAAAAAAAAAAAAAAAAACCAATGAGATTCTTTCCTCTTGGTAGTTTATAGTATGGATTTCTCGGGAGCTGCTTTTGCTGAATTGCACTACTTCTATCCTTTTTGGTTCTTTCTAAAAGATAAGGATGTTGTTTAGAAGTATTACATATGTAATTGTTTTGTTGTTCTCTCTCTCTCTCTCATTATTATTGTTATTATTGTTGAGGTTTAACCTTTTTTGTGGGGTTATATTTTGCAAAATATTGTGATAGTTGTTACTGCTATTGCTGTATGATTTTATTGTTTGTCACTTGAACAGTTGAACTGCATCCACACCAATATTTGCTTGAAAATTTCTGTTCTTGTGCTTCTTGATAATTATGGATGTTTTGATCGTACAACTAATTATTAATTATTTTTGGAATTTCCGCGACATGCTGTAAAATTTATCAGTTTTTGTTTTGTTTTCTTTTGTTCTAGTTTCATGAGATAAATTAAATTCCTCATTTTTTTTTTCACATTGTTTACCATTATTTTTTTATTTTTATTTTTTTATAAGCAACAAGAAATTTTATTAGAAAAAATAAATAGTACAAGATTTTTACATTCAGTCATGGCTTTGATTTTGATACAGTATAAGATTGGCTTTTGTTCCTTTTTAGTCTAATGTCCTTTTTTTTTATATATATTATTATAAATATTTGATTGATGATGTTGATATTGGTTCTTAGGTTTTGTTCCATGAGGGCTATAGATTGTTTGCCACTTAAGCATGGATGTTAAGTATGGGCAGGATTTTTTGTTGAGATCACCTTGTCATCTGTAAACATATTGATTTTGATGGGAGTTTTAATCTAGGCATACTGTGCCTATACTCCAATGTTGGTCGGTATGATTAATGGTGTGTTGCCTGAGGGATAGGATTGGTGTTCATGAGAGAGAAACTCAGCCTGCTCTTTGATGGGGACAGTTTCATAGGGGATTTTAATTAATACCATACATATAATTGGGTATCAAGTAATTAGATCAGGGTTGCTGATCCCAAGCAGTTCTCAAAGTCATAATGTATGTGTTGTTGTATCAGATAGCAATTTTGGTGCCATTCACTTCAGCCTAGTTGCTAAGTAATTTTCTTATTAAGGATCTTAGGCAGCTAGAAGTTATAGTTTTTAAGGATATTGTTTCTTGATTTGCCTCATAAATGTATGTATTTCTTGTATTTCTCATTCGTAATATTTTGAAGCTGAAAGTTTGCTAAATGTTTTAATCAAATATAGTTTCATTATAACAATTCAATTTCTCTCTTTTTTATTCCTCTGAAGTTAATTTTTAAAATCCTAGTTTCTAATGGTTTATGTGCTCCAAATGGATTCTGTTTCATGAACGAAGTTTTGTGATCTTGTGCAGGAGAGGCACACTCCTTAAAGGTAGAAAAGATCTTATTTCAAGGCAAGTCTGAATACCAGAATGTTATGGTCTTTCAGGTATTTGATCCTTTAGAATGAATTAATCTTCTTTCTTTTCTCCTGTGTTGAAATCTGCATCTTATTCTGTCCGATGCTGAACTGTCTATTCTGTGGTTTCTTTTTGCAGTCATCCACTTATGGAAAGGTCCTTGTGTTGGATGGAGTGATTCAACTCACAGAGAGGGATGAATGTGCGTATCAGGAAATGATCACTCATCTTCCACTGTGCTCAATTCCAAACCCAAAGAAGGTATTTTATCCTTGTAGAAATAGTGAAGCAGTTACAAATGCACATATTGATGTATAGTACAGCTAGTTGTTTTGCTGATCAGAATTTTAGGAGGAATTATAGTATGCTAATCTTCTGCAAACTTGGCGATCCAAATGTCATCATATACTGTATGTCATGGATATTAAGTCAGGATTTAGATTTCATTTTGGCATCAAGTAATGGTGGTTCATACATGTAATACTTTTGCATATGCATGAGTAGGGGAGTTCGATGAGGTGATCTTGTGGGGGATTAAAAGGGAGTAACGATAACAGAAATGTTTATCTAAGATTTGGCACAAACACGTACGGATTAATTGCGCAAGTGTAACTCTTTTTCGCACTTCATCATGAGCCCGTATTTATAATTGACATACAGCATAAAATGAAGCATGTAATGCTGATTGACAAAATTTGTTCCAATCGATGTTGTGGCTGCTACTGAAGTCTTGCAGTTTCTTTATAGGGAACCAGTAAACATGATGCACAATTAATCAGTACTAGACTCATCATTTTTATTTTCTTATATTAAATTCTCTACTTGTATTCTTTTCTTCAGGTTTTGGTTATTGGAGGAGGAGATGGTGGTGTTCTGCGAGAAGTCTCTCGCCATTCTTCTGTTGAGAAGATAGATATCTGTGAAATTGATGGGATGGTAGTTGATGTGAGTAATAAGATTTCATTTTTAGTTTATTTTCCCTTGACTGTGAGTGAATGCCATATTCTTTTATTTGTAGAGCATTAATTGTTAGTTTCAAGAACATAGCTGGTTAAAATATCTTATTTTTAGTACTTGAAAGGATTTTGGCTTCCAACAGATTCAAATTTACTACTGGATTTCTTTTGGCATATGCTCACGATTCTCTCTTGTGGGCTTGAGCATTGGATTGTTTTGGAAGACAGCCTTACTATGATACCTAAATTTTGTTTCTCCATTTTCAGATTGCTAAACAATTTTTCCCTGACATAGCAGTTGGGTATGAGGATCCCCGTGTGACACTCCATATTGGTGATGGTATGATCAGCCATCTTCTTTATCCTTTTCCTCCCGTAATTGTCCTTTCTTTTGTGAATTGATTTCTTGGTTGGCTTTCTCTTAATCTTGCAGGAGTTGCATTCTTAAAGGCTGTTCCTGAAGGAACTTATGATGCTATTATAGTGGATTCATCTGACCCGATAGGTAATGGTATTTCTGCAAATGGTTGTTTCCGTTTAATCTTCAAGAAGGCTTCAGAATATTCGTTTTCTAATAGTCTAGTTAATGTTTTTGACATCACACAGGTCCTGCACAAGAGCTTTTTGAGAAGCCCTTTTTTGAGTCAGTAGCAAAGGCTCTTCGTCCAGGAGGAGTTGTGTCTACTCAGGCAGAAAGTATATGGCTTCACATGCACATCATTGAAGATATTGTTTCCAACTGCCGCGAGATATTCAAAGGCTCTGTCAATTATGCATGGACAACAGTTCCTACATACCCAAGGCATGGACTTTCCAAACCTTTAAACTGCCTCAATACATTTATGTATTTATTATATCCATGTTTTTATGTATTGGTAGATATAGATATAGATATAGATATAGATATAGATACAACCTATCTTTTGGATGGAAGCACCTTAGTAAAGTGTGTCCCAAATGTTAATAATCACTTTTTCAACATGCTAAACACCCTTGTAGATCTGAACTAATACCCTATCTACTTCCTCCACACATCTTTTGTATCGGTACCTACTTATCCACATACATATTGCATGCTTTCTTCTGGTTAGTGTGTGTGCGTGTGATGGGTTAAATGAATACTGTTGGCTTTGAACTAGAAGGGTTGCCAATATCCAAAATAGGCGTACATACAAAACACACTGAGACTTGGGCATCCCCTCTTTTTGATAACTTGACCATTCTTCAAACCCTATTCAATTTTGAGCCAGAATGTAGAGATGGCAATGGGGCAGGTTTGGGATGGAGAGGCCCTTCCCTGGCTCCTTTTAAAAATGCCTATTTTATCCTGAAACCTGACCCAAACCCAAGTAGGGTGGGGTGAGACATGTCAGACAAACAACATGAACTGGGGAGTGGCTGCGTCAAAAAAAATAATTGAATATCTTAAAATATTCCTTTCTTGACTGGGTTTGGAGCCCATCTGAGAACGTTTTAAATTTAAATAATATGTACTTAAAATGTGATTGGCCACTTGAATTATGTGGCATTGTTATCAACAGAATAGTAGAATGCACAGGCAGCTGTGAAATATTTTGACTCCAACATGTTAAACCATTGTGGTTCATCTATGTGGCTTGCTGTTGGAGTTAATATTTCTTAACCATTTTGTAACAAACCCTTCAAATATATGAAACATAAAAGTAATAGCGGGGTGGGGAGGGGTGCCTAAAACCGTACCCTCTCCCAGAGTCAGGACATCTTTAGGAATACGATTCCTGCTCTTAACCCAGTTAGGGATGATCCATCCCCTACCTTAGAGGGTTTCTCCTACACAAAAGCTAGGAAGTGTGCAATATGTAAGGGTAATGTTGTGTGATGTGATGTGATGTTCTGTGCTCAGCGTGTGTGTGCAGGCGCTATTTGCATTTCTGACATTTGCTTTTCTTTATGAGAAATTAAATTTTGTTTCTAAATGTTACTCTGTTCAATCTTGTTTCAGTGGGGTGATTGGTTTCATGCTTTGCTCTACGGAGGGACCCCCAGTTGATTTCAAGCATCCAGTGAATCCAATAGATGCAAATGAGTGTCTTAGCAAATCAAAAGGACCCTTGAAATTTTACAATTCGGAGGTGTGATTCTGCTCCATCCCAAAATATTTTTCTTCTACTCGTCTCCATGATTCCTGTTACTAATTTGAGTTGCACACACACACACACACATACATATATATATATATTCCGTTTGTTTTCTGTTTCAGATTCACACTGCTGCTTTCTGTTTGCCATCTTTCGCTAGAAAGGTAATTGATCCCAAAGTTGAATGATGAAGCTTTCAAAAGCATTAAAGGAGGAGGAATTAGCTGTTATTTAGTTCTCGGCTTTCATCCTCACCGAAATGGTCCATTTAGCAATGAACCGTAGAATAAGATAAGGTTTGAATTATTCTTAGTAGAATCTGTTAGATGGGAGAGTTGTATGGATTAGTGATTGATTCGGAGATCAAAACCACATCCCCTATGACTAGTTCTAAGAGTATGCAAATTCTGCAATCAATTAAATGGTTTAGTTAATGCTCTAATATCTGCTTCATTCATCCAATTGTCTCTTCTTTTGACCCTTTGTAATTTTGTCCTTGATGTTTGATGTTCTGAACTCAAGAAATTTTGGCCTTTTTTCCAGAGTTGCTGCCATTTGCCATGAGCCTGCCTTTTAAATGAGCAACAAAATTAGAACAATGACAGAAAAGGGCAGAGATTTATGATAATGGCAACACTGTTCTACACATTTTGGAAGATTATTTCATAGAAAACCATGAACCGGGCAGGCTCACTCGCTGTATTTCCCAATTCTCAAACAATCTTTTCAGTTTAAAACCTTGAAGCCGAATTTATGCCAAGAACCATACCATTAATTGTCAAAACTCATTTACATTTCAAAGAAGAGCAAACAAAACAAATTCCGTCTGAAAGAAACCCGTAGAGGGATGGAAGAAGGGTTTAAATAGTCAAAGAAAATATCAGAACTTGTACCTCATTTTGTCATACTAAAAAGCCCTAAAAGAAATCCAGAGAGGGATGGAAAAAGGGTTCAAATTGTTGAAGAAACCATCAGAACTTGCACATGATTTGGTCATATTGAACAATGGTAGCATGAATAGTTGAATACTTACTTGATCTATAGATCTTATTGTTCCAAGAGTACTTCTAACAAACAGTGTCCAACATAAACTATGTTACGGTTCTTTCATGGCATCTCTGCATAGAGAAGAAGTTCATCTCTTCCACCTTCCACTTCATTGTTCGATCTGTGGCGTTTCTTGCAATCATGGTAATAAACCATGCAAACTATCCATTTCATGACCTTCCCCAGACATAACAAGCCTGTGCTAACAAAACCATATGCAACCCTACCCAAAAAACTTCCTCCTATATGAACTTCAAAGAAGCTTAAACTAAACCACCAAACAAAATGTAAGAACATCAACAGAGCCCCACGTAGCCTATTACCTTTGCTAATACGTGTTGAGATCGATAAAGCTTTAAATCCACTTTTCTCCTCCAGTATCGAAATAACGACACCCATGTTCCACAAGGCACTGAACTCCAACCATTTACCCAAGGCAATAACAAAACCTGTCACATATATAATAAGCAAGAGAACATTTCTTGAAGCAACCAAGGGACCTACAACCCCCCAAATCACAATAACAAGATATGAAAAAATGGATAAAAAGGACACATAAATGTATGTTATAAGAGGCCCTTTCCATCTTGTTTTGGTGATTGAATTCTGCAACATATCTTGGAGACGCATCGACCTCTCTCCTGAATAGATCGCCGATGCTGAATGGACGGTTGTGACAGCAGTGAGGAGGTTCAAAAGATTGATGGGAATGGAGTAGAGAAGACCCAATTGGAGAAATCTACTAGTTATCTCTTGCATCAACCTTCTGGTATCAGCTGGAGTTCTGTTGAGCTGGGGAGGAAGCTCTTTTAGTTGAGATGAAGTTTCCATCAACGTATGCACAAGAAGTAATTTGTATACAAGCATGAGGCAAAATGAAGGGAGAGAGGCGAGAAATGCGTAGGCGATGAAGCTGGGATTTCTGAAAGGAATCCTTATGGCTGCTTTGATTGTATCAAAGGTGCCAAGAAACTGTGACTTCTCCCTCATGATACTTTGTTTCTCCATCTCCATCGCCTGCACTTCTCTAATGTTCAATCCATCAATCCTTCAATATATATATATATATATATATATAGTGAGAGTAGTTTTTCTTGATAGAAAATTTTTTGGTCTTCTTTAGAGGTTGGAATCTTGGAGCCTTCATATTCATTATTGAAATGCAACTTGTTCACCAAGGACATTAAAGATTTAATTTAGAACAGTTGACTTGCTGCTTCTTGATAAGTATCCTTGTTTTTTAATTAAAAGATACATTAATCAATATGACCTCTTGTTTTTCAATTAAAAGATACATTAATCAATATGACCGACGCTCTCCTCTCTGCAATGGACGTTCATTCTTCCATAGATGACCATGTTGAGGGTCAGGATTACTGCTAGGCATCGTCATTTTCAATGGATTACCATAACATTTGGGATTTAGAATTAGAGAGATATTTTATCCCTGGACTCAAAACTTCCTCAGTGAAAACAAAAGGGCAGTCACAGGAGGTGTCCACCTAAACGAATGTCATCAGAGGGTTAATCACCTCCACGTATTGCAAATGATTATTTGTAAATACAAGGTCAAAGAAGAACCAAAATCTGCAACAAACCATTGTATAAAATGCAGGAGCATGTTATATGGTATTGTATTGCAACTAGAGCTCTAGAGCTCACGTTGAAGCCACCACCCCTCCATACTGAGTTGAACAATTAAGTTTTTGCCGGATCTGCAAGCGCTCTTGCAAGTTGCAACTGGCAACATGCCAACATGACCGCCCAAAGTGCAAAATCATTGGCATAATTGGTCTGGAGGTTTTGCAGCGTCTAGTAAAAATGCAGACTTGCAAATTTGCAAGCATGATGGTATAATGGTGCATAAAATACTCCAAAATTGGAAACTAGGTACCCAAATAACTGAGTGATGTAACAGCAAGAATTCAAGGGATTTCATTACAGTAGCATGACAATTACTGGGGAGGAGAAACAGAAAATTGGAGCAATACAATTGCCCTCGGTTTCACTTTTAACTCTGAAATGTGCCTTCGAGAGACTATAGGACCAATTCCATTAGCCAAATTATGTTGAATACTCACTTTGGATGAACAATTCACAGCCAAATACTCAGAAACAGAGTTCCCGGAGAGCAATAAATAGCTTCCTCTTCTTGAACTAGCTAGTACAAACGTAAAGATCTTAACTATAACAACACAAGCTTTATTCCAGAAGAAAGTGCATTAAAAAGTATCATATGCAACCAAGTTTCTCAAAGTTTGCAGTTTCAACGTGTGATTCGAGCTGATTAATAAGCATAAGGAGCGATGATGAGTAGATGATTTGGTGCAGAGAAGGAGATATGGGAGAAAACAGTGTGCAATACTAAGAAGCAGTAAGTGGCGAAAAAAATGAGTTGTCATTTTGTTTTACCCTGCATTTTCCACACTTTTCTACCTCACTAATAAACTTGACGTTGCTTAACTGTGCCCTTGAGGTATCGCTTCTGCTAAAAGAGCCTTAAGGCTCTGTTTGGATTTTGGAAAGCACGAGGAAAGGAAAATAAAATGCTAAAAATAATACAAGCGGATTCCCTTCTTTTGCATTTTTAACCCTTATCTGTTTCCTTACCTTCATTCTTTTCAAGACCTAAAGGGAGGCTAAATGTTTCCAACTCTGCATTTTCACAAAACAAATGGTTCAAAGATACCATACCATGAATTAGAGAATGTAACATTGTTTGAACTACAACATACATGCATTTTAATTCATTCCAAATTGACATAGAACTTTGCCAAAGAGAGGAGCTAGGGATTAAGAAGCAATTAAAAACGAAAAGCTGATCCACTACACATTCACATTTCTTCCTTATCAGTCTTCTTCCTAAACTTTTGCTTTCGCTTCTTGTAAGTAGTAGCTTATGCATCTCAAGTCAAATCCACACAAAGACAAGTTTTTCATTCCTTCTTTCCCAAGGACCTTTTCTTTCTCTGTAGCCTACTGGCCCTAGTTTGGATCTTGAAAAGTTAAAAAAAAAAAAAAAAAAAGGGGAAAGGGAAAGCTTAAAAAAGCTAAGGGAATCTATTTATAAGAAACTTTTAGCATTTTTTTCTCTCGTACTTTCCCCGATCTAGGCAGAGCCATTTAAACTTTTGCTTCTTGTTGATAGTACTTATTCATCATCAACAGCTTTAACTCCTCTTCCTTCTTCCTCATCAACCTTCTTCTCTAAAATCCGCTTCTTGCAATCATAGAAATAAACCATGCAAACAACCCACTTCATCACATTCCCCAAACAGAACAAGGCAATTTGTGCAACAATTCCATTCCCTCTCTCACTGCATCCAGCATAGAGGCATAGCAACCTCAAAACAATCCCCCAAGCAAAGAAAACAAGCATCAAAAGAAGTCCGCGCTGCTTGCTACCTCTCATAAAATACCCTGAGACTGCCAATGCTTCAACCCCATATCTCTTTTCCAGAATCGAAATCACAATGCCCATGTTCCATACTGCACTCCACTCCAAGTACTTTGTAAGCAATACCATAAAAGCTGCCCCAAAAAATACCCCAAGGAGCAGTTCGTAGGAAGAAGAAACCATCCTCAAAATGATATTATAGTCAGTCACTAACCATATCAAACCAAGCAAAGTGCAAGAGGACAAGAAAAGAACATGGAGAGAAGTGATAAAACAGCCTTTTAACCTTGCTATGTCAATGGATTGATTTATCATCTCTCTAAGACTTATTGGTTTCTCCCCTATATATATCTTTGATGCTGAACCAACTGTTAAAATTGCGATGAAGAGGTCTAGCAGATGAAGGGGCACCAAATAAAGAAGACCCAGTTGAATCAATTGAAGACAAAATTCCTTTGTCAATCTTCTAGTTACATAAGCTGGTATCGGCTGGATATCATAGTAGTAGAAATCAGGGGGTTGGGTGAGGATTCTGGAGGATTCAGCAAGTGTTTTTTGGAGGATTGTTTCATACAAAACCATGAAGCAAAAGAAAGGGAAGGAGGTGAAAAGGGCGAAGATGATAAAGTAGAGATTTTTAGAAGGTATTACCAAAGCTGCTTTCAGTATGTCAAAGCACCCCAGCTTCTGCTTCTGCTTCAGCACAGCATGGTCGGTCTCCATCTCCATGTGTCTCTCTTCAAAAGTTCTCTATTCTGACATAAATGGAGAGTTGTTTAAGAAGATGAAGTCTTCTTTTGGAGGTGTTAAAGGCTTCAAGAGTCTCGTGCGTAGGAATGGGGGTGGACGTGGACTTGGACTTTCTCTTTCTTTTACATTGGATTATGAGAAGAAACTGATACTGTAAACTGTAGTGTATGGTAGTTAAAATACAATGGGCATCCAAGCCATTGTTTTGGTTTGGTTTGACTTTAGAGTTTGGTTAGTCGCTTCTTATCACGACTCACGATCCCATCTTCTTGGAGATTAAAGGCTTAAATCTTCCATGCATTATTAAAATTATCTTTGGAAATATAGTGAAGCTTTACGTTCCTGGTCAATTTGTCATAAACAGATCAGCACCAATGACATTCTCAATGAAATGCAGCTCCATTTGGGGACTTTGGAGCTCATGTCGTTACTCTCCTCTGACTGGAAAAAAGGCAAGTGAATTTCCCCATATCAACATCTCGGCATATTTGCACTAGTCACCATTACCATGACCACTTCCAAGTGTAACAGCATTGAAAACGTCACGTAGTAGGTGACATGAATGCTTAAAGAGACCGATGATTGGTTTAATTGATAGCGCGAGGTGAGGCAGTTTCACAACTTATGAAGACTTGACAAAATTGCGAGCATGGAAGAATGGTGTATAAATTACACCAAATTGGGAAACCAAGCAAACAAGAAACCGAGCGAGAACAATAAAAATTCATAGGATTAGATTACATTGCTCCGACAGTTTACAATTACTGAGGAGAAACAGAATATGGATGCAATAAGATTGCTCCTGGTTTCATTTGACTCGCGTGTGACTTGCATGTACCGAGCAACTATGCACGCTAATTCTACTAAGCAAACTAACCATAATTACTCTCAGCTTTGGATGAACGATTCACAGCCATACCCAGAAACAGAGAATGCCCGGAGAGCAACAAACAGCTTCACCTTCCTGAACCGGCTAGCATGAAAGTAAAGATTAACTAGAACAGAAGCTTTGTTGCAGAAGAAAGTGCATTAAAAAGTATCACATGCAACCAAGTTTCTCAACATTTGCAGTTTCAACACATGATTCAAGCTGATAAAGAAGCACAAGGAGCGATGACGAGTAGGAGATTTGGTGCAGAGAAGCAGGGATTGGAGAAAACCATGTGCCCTAAGAAGCGGTAAGTGGCGTAATGATGCCGTTTTAGCCGAAAATCACACCTCAAAACAAAAAATGTAAAATTTTTAGAAACCTCTCCTCTGAACAGATTAACATTATGACAGTTAATAAGTTAACACAAAACAGATAAATAGCAATAATAAGTTCACACAAAACAGATATAAGCAAGTGGATGGTAATTATAAAGTGCGAAAGAGACCTCCAAGTTTCAGTTGCTGCAGAGAGCAACCCATCCCAAAATGGAGTCCAAAGCACCCCTTTTGGCGGCTGAAACACTGAGTAGACGCCGTCCAAAGCCAAGTTTCTAACAAACCTCATTGTCATGACAAGAACATAACTAACATGATTCTTGTTTGTTTCAAAAATCCTATAAGAACTACAGTATTGCAGAGAATTCATCCATTACTGCTGTTCAACATTCTCACTTCAGCTCCAGCTCCAGCTCCGGCTACCGCTGCAGTTTTGGCTTCAGCCTTAATCTCTGCAAACACAATTAATCATATTGGCTTGGATGCACGTAAAAATAAAAATAACGAAATGTGATGTACAAGTTGTGCATGGTCTAATCTAGTTTCTTTTACAAGTTATGCTACCCAACATGAGTTACATGACAGGGTAGTTTAAAATTATGTTCAAGACGAACCAATCTCATGGCCCCACACCATCCAAGTAATGCTTCATTTATTCATTTTCTGGGCGGGAGGGAGGGGGGAGGACTGCCACTAACCTAGTGACTGAAGAAACAAAAAACTAAGTACTTATGAACTTGAAATTGCTCAAATGTTTTGTTTTTAGGCATTTGTCCATTCAAGCAGTAGTTTCTCAATGTCGACAACCAAAGGCATTATTATATTAATAACATGAAAAACAATAACTAGTGTATGAATTTGAGATGTTTCTGTGCAAGAAACCATGACATACCCATTAGCATAAGGCGAATCACGGCGAGCATGGCGATATGGAGGAGACCTACTGTAACTGCGGCCATGGCGAGGTGACATGCTGCGGCGTCGCGGAGATCTTTTCCCACGTGGGCTATAACTCCTGCCAAATATGAAAGCATAATGATGACATAGAATTCAAATCATACTTGAAAAAAATAAGCATCCATACACAGAGATCTCCAATTTCTTTTCTAATCAGCAATAAACAGGCTCAATAGCCAAACAAGTCAGTAAAGATTAAAAAACTCCTGTAAAATACACAAAATCTTATGAAATGCCATTTGTAGAAAAGTTCCATATATCCTTCTGAATACAAAATGTAGAAAAATGGAGGATAAATACCAGATGTCTTGGGGAGGTTGAATTGAAAAGAAGAAACTTGACAGCCAACTTTCAGAAACTTAAAAAGGGAGAGAGTGAGAAGGGGGGAAGGGAAGCAGGTTAAAAATGTATAGAAGTCAAAATCCAATTTTGCAGAAGAAGTAAGAGAATTTATTTCCCAAAATTCAAGTGGATTGATAAACAGGAGCAATGGGAGTTCAGGCTGCTCAGCAGGCAGCACTTGTGAAACGTAAACTATAAGAACAAAACTTTTCATCTCTGAATTCAAAGAGTAACAAATCATAAAAGATGCAGGAACAGAACCAAACATCCCAAAAACCAAACTAAACCAAAAAGACAAACCTACGGTTGGTCTAGTATGATTGTTTCTAATTCAATAAACATTTAACAAACACAAACAAGTAATTTGACATAAATGTGGAACTTTTGAACCCAGAAGAAATGTAAACAGCCAGTTAACATGTTAGCCATTATATAACTGGTTATGAGAGCCAAGGGGGCTGTTTTCTTTATATAAAAGAGAGTGAAGGCAGGCTTCCGTCTCCAGTAGTTTGAGACATCATTCCCCCCTCTCTCTTCCTATAAAGAGCCACTCCCATTCATTTGCATATGTTGAGGTTCTTTTTTTGGGTACAGTCAATTTACTAGCTTCCCAGCCCATATAGTTGAACCAAAAGACTAATTTTCAACCTTCTTGACCCAGTTATGAACCAAGACAAGCAGTTTGTTTGGTTCTCAATAGGTCCATCTTAAATGGATCCATCTTAAATTGCACCTCTAATACCAATACATGATAGCAAAATGCATCAATCACAGAAAATATGAATGCATACCATCAAAAAGACAGAGATATGCCAAAGTCGGTTTGCAAAATAAAAATTAAACAAAAATGCACAGACACTAAGAATCACTGCAATATACATGAAACTAAGCCATTAAAGCCCCACTTTAAGGGCTAAGGATTTGGTTAAATAAACAACAAAACCCCAAACATGGGATTTGACTATAGCGAAACTATACAACCAAACAATCTAGAATGCAGAATTCATTAGTCTAATATCAAATCCTGTAACACACATAAAAGAGAATCTAAGCATTACAGCCTCAACTAGTGGATTGTTTAATAGGATCCAGTTAGAGAAACAATGAAACCCCAAATGCAGAAATTGATTAAAGCTGAACCAACTGAGTCAACCCCAGCATGTGAAATTGGTAAACCCAATATCAAAAACTAGGATTGATCCCTTAAGAAGAAGCAGAGGCACTAAATGTCCCATTTGAAGAATTGACTGGCCCAATATCAAGCACCTCCCCAATAAAAGTAAAAAAGGAAAACCCAAGATTTAAAATTCCTAGGAAGGGCTCACATTTCAAATACTTTTGATCACTTAAAGAAGTCGAAGATAAATAACAACAATGAAGAAAAAAAATCTTTTGAAGCTTTTAGAGTCAATAAGGTATGTGCAACTGCATATAATTGATACTAAAGAAGGTAATAGTACCACTGTATATGCAATAAGAAATAATAATTTAACACTTAACAGTACCTGGTGGCTGTTTGATACTCAAAGGTCCTATGCAACATATAACAATGGCATTAACTTGTGGACTGTGAGTGATGTTGCTGGTAGGCAATATATATTGGATGACAACATGGATCATTTGATACTAAAACATCTTAGTGACATAGTTCTGAGCTCCCAAACAAGTGCTTTCCAATTGGCACACATCAAGCAGCTAATTTTTCTCATGTTCCATTATAGAACTAGTACATTGCAGATAATCAAGCTCTATATGTATATTGATTGCATGAAATAATCTAACACGTGCATTTTATGACCTAATAATACAAAGCAGGACAAGACACAACCCTAGACGCACCTCCGCCCATAACTTGGACTCCTACGACGCCGAGGGCTAGGGCTTCGACGACGTCCACTTCCCAAGCCTCGTGGACCAATGCGCAAGCGACATTCACGAGCAAAATGACCAGGTTCACCACACTCATAACACTTCAAGTCCTCACCTCCACCACGCCCACCACGTCCACCACCGCGTCCTCCTCCACCACCACCTTTAGAATTGTGAGAAAGCTCCACACGCCAGCCATTTTTCCCTGTAAAACCAAGTCATGTATAAATATAAGTCCCATGGGTATAAAAAGCATAATAGAAAAAGGCTTTGCCCTCCAAAAGTAATTGACCAAAAAAGATCTCTGTCCTGCAGGGTCTTAAATGCAACCTGAACATTAAATTGACAAGATGCAAACAATAATTCAACCATCCATTTAAAATCTTAATGTACAACTAAGATGACCATTAAAAGAGAAAAGCATCTTCTACTCTTCGAGCATTATAAGTTATGAGACTTGCATGAAGCAAGAGGAAAAGTCAACATAAAAAATATCCTAATGAAGAAATGAAACTGGCTATAGAAAGGCTTTTCATAAAAAATATCCTTATGAAGCAAGAGGAAAGGTCATCATAAAAACAACTGCAATTAAACTGTCCTGTTCTTCATCCGCAGGCAAGTACCATGTAGCTAGGTCTGTTTTATAAGTCAAAGATGACAGCTGCAATTAGAACAGGCAACGTAATATTAACAAACAACAAACCCATAAAATTAAAAAGATGGGAAGTTATAAGTTACAACAATGAAAACACACAAGCAAAGGAAGTGAACAGATAGAATAGAGCAACAAAATAAACCAAAATGACCAAGTCTGCGGACAGATTATACGGAGTAAATGGAAGTACGCTCTGTACTGACCATCCAGCGCACGAATTGCATCTAGAGCGTCCCTGCGGTCATCAAACTCAACAAATGCGTAACCCGGTGGCCTTCGAGCAACCCAGACACTGTATTTATATCATCAACAATGTAAGATAACACTAAAAAGATCATATATACAAAACAGAGGAAACAATCTACAAGAGTGAGCCCAAATGGCGAAATGCAACCACAACGTAAATCATAATTTAGGGGGGGGAAAACGACAGAGCCTGCGAAATTTATAACAAAGTATGCCTCTATCTGAAGAAACAATTGATGAAATTACCTCCGAAGAACGCCGTGGATTCGAAATTCATCTTCAAGCTCTCTCTCTGAAACTCGCGGGTCCAAATTCCCAACGTAAACTCGAGACATTGTCGATCACCGGCTTCAAACAAATAATCAGAAATTACGATCAACCCCCTTAACGAATATATCCCTGAATCAGAAATCAAAGTGAAGAACTTTAAGATGAATTTTCAGCACAATGTCCGAAAAGATTAAAGCAGCTTCAAAGAATAAAAAACCACTATTTTCCCCGGGAAATTTTTTGAGAAAATATTTTCTATGGAAAGAAATGGAGCCTACGAGGATTTCATCTATTAAGATCGTGGAAAGAATAATTGATGAGATGTGAACTTTACCTCGAAGAATTTCTAGGGTTTCGAAAAGTCACGATCGATCCGAGCAAAATTGGAGATTATGACTCTGCAGCAAATCGCAGAGCCCTAAACCCCTGGGAAAACAAGTGTGCGAAGCCTACTCTTCGACAGCTAGCAGCCTGCCTTATTGTGTCCACTGTGCAGGCTTTGGCCCTGGCCCGACTTCTGATTGTATCCGATGTTTTAAAAATCTAAACCATTTATTTAACCTTAAAAGTGATTGGATTAAGAGTCAATTGGATTCAACCGTAACATTATCATAACATCATAAATATATTATTTATTATTTATTTATTAGAGTAACAGCGGTAAAAAATGCAAAATAAATTTAAAATTATTGTAAATTTGGTGGATGACCACCCATCTTCTACCTATATAACCTCTATAGCTTTAAGGCTTGTAACACCCCCTCTGCCTTTAAGGTTTGTAACCCTCTCTAACTTTAAGGCTTGTAACCTATACCCATTTGTCTCTCCATATTCAATCTTGTAAGCCTATAAAAGGAGGACTTAGGCCCCTTGAATAATACACATGCAAGACACCATTTTCTTCTCCTATCTCTTTTATTCTATTCTTCTTACTTTTACAATACGTTATCAGCACGAGGTTCTAACCAAGCACGAGTTTCTAGCAAAATTGTTTTAAGGTAATGAAGAACGTTTGGTGGGTATATATATTTTTACTATGGTATTTTTTTTCAAGAATAATTGTAGTCTTTTAATTTTTATACTAGTCATGAAAAATCCTCTCTTCCTGAAGCAAGAGAGTGATTAAAAATAAAAACTAGAAGTTTTATTGTTCATGAAATTCTTCTCTTCCCGAAGTAAGAGAGACTTATAAAAATATAAAAAAATAAAAAAATAAGTCACGACTTCCCATATTTTTATTTGATGCTAATAATATAATTATACATTATTGTATATATATATATGTTGTTATTATTGTTATTAGTTTCTGTAATAGTATTCATATGATGAAGTTTGACATCAAATTAATTATAAAAAAAAAAAAAAAATTCTTATTTTTGTGACACTGTCAATTATGCTTCAATGTTAATTATAATCTATATGTGACTCTTAGACTATCTCTACCATCATTTTTCTATTTTTTATTTTTAACGTTACTCATATTATTGTATTTATCATTTTTTAGAAATTCAAGAATGACGAATCTTACGAAGCTTGAGTTTGTTGCTCTTGATATATCTGGGAAAAATTATTTATCTTGGATCCTTGATGCTGAAATCCATCTTACTGCTATGAATCTTGGCAATACAATTCAAGAGAAAAATCAGGCATCCCAGCAGGATTGTGCCAAGGCAATGATTTTTCTTCGCCATCACCTTGATGAGGGCTTGAAAAATGAATATCTTACTGTAAAGGATCCCCTTGTCCTTTGGAAAAATTTAAAGGAAAGATATGACCACCAAAAGACAGTGATTCTTCCTAAAGCCCGTTATGATTGGATGCACTTAAGGTTGCAGGATTTCAAAACAGTTGCAGAATATAATTCTGCACTTTTCAAAATCAGCTCTAAATTGCAATTATGTGGAGAGAAAATCACTAAAGAAGATATGTTGGAAAAAGCATACTCCACATTTCACGCCTCGAATGTGCTCCTGCAGCAGCAATATCGAGAGCGTAGGTTTGCAAAATATTCTGAATTGATTTCATGTCTTCTTGTAGCTGAACAGAATAATGAGTTGTTGATGAAAAATCACCAATCACGTCCGACTGGTTCTGCATCTATCCCTGAAGTGAATGTGGCATCATCTAGTGGTCATGGTCGTAGCCGTGGTCGTGGCCATAGGCGTGGACGAGGCCGTGGTCAAAATAATTATCGACCACGGGGAGGTCATAACAATACCACACAAAACCACCAGAAGTGGTCTAACAATGTAGCAAGGCAAGGCAAAGAAAAAAATCAGCCTTCTGCGAATTATGAAAATAAATGTTATAAGTGTGGTATGAAGGGGCATTGGTCACGTACATGTTATACGGCTGACCATTTGGTTAAACTTTACCAAGCCTCGCTCAAGGAGAAAGGCAAAGAAAAAATAGAAACAAATTTGATTGATGGTGAAGATCCGGTGGATATTACTCATCTCGATGTTTCGGATTTTTTTGAAGATCCAAATGGCAAAATTGATCATTTAATTGATGATGGAAATGTCCACATCGATTAATATTTTTCTTGTTTGGAATTTTATATGCAATTTTTTTAGTGTGAGTTTTTATTTATTTATTTGAAAGCTATCATTAGTGTATTATTTTTCCTTTCTTAAATGAATGAAGTTAAAAAAAAATGCATTTTATTTCTTCATATTTTATATTGAATTTATTTAATATTTTTTTTAAAGGTATGGATCTTAGTATTGGATCGCTCGGTTCCAAGATAAATGGTGGAGAGATATGTCTAGCAGATAGTGCTACTACTCATACAATCCATCGGGATCAAAAATATTTTTCCCACATGACATTAGTTGAAGCTAATGTAAATACAATATCAGGTCCTGCAGACTTGATTGATGGTTCCGGAAGAGCCACTATAATGTTACCATGTGGCACGATATTCCATATTAACGATGTCTTATATTCAGTCAGATCCAGAAGAAATCTGCTAAGTTTTAAAGATATACGTCGTAATGGATATCATATTGAGACCACATGTGAAAATAATAAAGAATATTTACATATTACTCATATTGTTTCAAGCCAGAAGCTTGTAGTGGAAAAATTGTCTGCTTTTTCTTCAGGATTGTATTATACCACTATAACAACAATTGAATTAAATATGGTGATGAGCCAGAAGCTCTCTAACCCAAACATTTTTATGCTTTGGCATGATAGACTTGGGCACCCAGGGTCAACAATGATGAGGCGAATTATTGAAAATTCACATGGACATCCATTAAAGAACCGGAAGATTCTTTTGTCTAGTGATTATCCATGTACTGCTTGTTCACAAAGAAATTGATTATTAGACCATCTCATACAAAAGTCCTTGTTGAATCCCCAACATTTTTGGAACGAATCCAAGGGGATATATGTGGACCAATTCATCCACCATGTGGACCATTTCGCTATTTCATGGTGCTAATAGATGCCTCATCCCGATAGTCACATGTTTCATTGTTATCTACTCGTAATGTTGCATTTGCCAGGCTCCTTGCTCAGATCATTCGGTTACAAGCACATTTTCCAGATTATCCAATCAAGAAGATCCGCCTCGATAATGCTGGTGAATTTACATCTAAAGCCTTTGATGATTATTGCATGTCAGTAGGGATTGAGGTGGAACATCCAATTGCTCATGTACATACACAAAATGGTTTAGCAGAAGCCTTTATCAAAAGACTCAAACTGATTGCTCGACCTTTACTTATGAGGACAAAGTTACCTATTTCTGCTTGGGGACATGCCATTCTACATGCTGCAGCATTGGTTCGCATTCGACCGACTGCTAATCACCAACAGTCACCATTTCAACTGGTACTTGGTCAAATTCCAGATCTTTCCCATTTACGAGTGTTTGGATGCGCAGTACAAGTTCCAATTGCACCTCCACAACGCATAAAAATGGGCCCTCAACGTCGATTGGGAATATACATTGGTTTTGATTCACCATCAATCATCAGGTATCTTAAACCATTGACAGGTGACGTTTTCAGAGCAAGATTTGCATATTGCTATTTTGATGAGGTCAATTTCCCGTCGTTAGGGGGAGATAAGCTACCAAAAGAGGAACGACGTGAAATTATTTGGAATGCATCATCCATGTCTCATCTCGACCCGCGCACTGCTCAATGTGAAAATAAAGTACAGAGAATCACTCATCTCCAGAAAATTGCCAGCCAATTGCCTGATGCATTTACAGATACAGCTAAAGTAACCAAGTTTTATATACCGGCTGCAAACACACCAGCAAAAATCAATATACCAATTGGAAAAGCTGCTATTATGGCAACTAATGAATCATCCATGACACGCCTGAAGCGTGGTCGACCCTTGGGTTCAAAAGATTTAATTCCCCGAAAGAGGAAAACAAATGGGCAACAAAACACAAGTCTTAAAGAAAAAAGCACTCCTGAAGAGGCTATTCTCATAATCTCTAAAATAATAACCCCCGAAGAGGAAAGTATCATTGAAGTGACACATGCCCCTGAAGAGGCAATAATCCCTGAAGAGATACAAAATCATGAAGAGGCACAAGTACTTGCAAATGATGAAATTTCCATAAATTATGCATCCACAGGGGAATTGTGGGACCGTACAGAAGTGGTTATTAATGATGTATTTTGTTTTGCAGTAGCCACAGAAATTTTAAAAAATGATGATGATCATGAACCACGCAGTGTCAGTGAATGTCGCAGTAGACATGATTGGTCAAAGTGGAAAGAAGCAATCCAAGTAGAATTGGATTCTCTAGCAAAACGCAAAGTATTTGGGCCTGTAGTCCCAACACCCAATGATGTGAAACCTGTAGGTTACAAATGGGTGTTTGTAAGAAAACGTAATGATAAAAATGAAATTGCTAGATACAAAGCACGTTTAGTGGCACAAGGTTTCTCACAAAGACCTGGGATTGATTATGAAGAAACGTATTCACCTGTGATGGATATTATTACGTTTCGATATTTAATTAGTCTGTTTGTCTCAGAAGGACTAGACATGCGTCTCATGGACGTAGTTACTGCATATTTGTATGGCATGCTTGAAAAAGATATTTATATGAAAGTCCCTGAAGGATTTCAATTGCCTGAAGTAAATACATCACAACCACGAAATATGTACTCAATTAAGTTGAGACGATCATTATATGGATTAAAACAATCCGGAAGGATGTGGTATAATCGTCTCAGTGAGTATTTGATCAAGGATGGGTATATTAACAATCCTATATGCCCTTGTGTTTTTATAAAGAAATCAGAATTAGGATTTGCCATCCTTGCAGTATATGTTGATGATATAAATTTATTTGGGACTCCTGAAGAGCTCACAAAAGCGGCTAAATATTTGAAGGATGAGTTTGAGATGAAAGACTTAGGAAAAACTAAATATTGTCTCGGCCTGCAAATCGAGCATAAGTCTAATAGAATTCTCATACATCAGTCAACATATATCGTAAAGGTCTTGAAGCGATTTAACATGGATAAAGCACATCCATTAAGTTCTCTAATGGTTGTTAGATCCCTTGATGCTAAGAAAGATCATTTTCGTCCAAAGGAAGAAAATGAAGCACTCCTTGGTCCTGAAGTGCCATATTTTAGTGCAATTGGTGCTTTGTTATACTTAACGCAGTGTACAAGGCCAGATATTGCATTTTCAGTTAATTTGTTGGCAAGATTCAGCTCTGCACCAACTCGACGACACTGGAATGGCGTAAAACATATCTTACGTTACCTTCGTGGGACTACAGATTTGGGTTTATTTTATTCAAAGGAATCAACACTAAAAGGATATGCAGATTCTGGATACCTTTCTGATCCTCACAAGGCCCGCTCACAAACAGGATATGTATTCACATGTGGCAATACTGCAATTTCTTGGCGATCGACCAAACAGACTTTGACTGCCACTTCCTCTAATCACTCTGAGATAATTGCACTTCATGAAGCAAGCCGTGAATGTGTGTGGTTAAGATCAGTGGTACAACACATTCGAAATGCATGTGGATTATCTTTGATTACAAGCACTCCAACAACAATTTATGAAGACAATGATGCGTGTATTGAACAAATCAAAGAAGGATACATCAAAGGTGATAGAACGAAGTATATCTCACCAAAGTTTTTCTTCACTCACGAACTCCAGAAGAGTCATGAAATTGAAGTGAAGCAAATACGATCCAGTGATAATGTTGCAGATTTATTTACCAAAGCTTTGCCATCATCAACATTCAAGAAATTGATATATGATATCAGGATGCGTCGTGTTTGTGATCAGTCAAGTTGATACTCATCAGGGGGAGTATTATCATCAAGTCTACAGCTTATCTGGACATATGCACGCTGTACTCTTTTTCCTTCGTCCAGGTTTTTTCCCACTGGGTTTTACTGGCAAGGTTTTAATGAGGCAGCTTCTTTAGTGCGTCCAACATCACTCTAAGATTTACAAAATGTTGTACTCGTTTTCCTTTGCTACATTTTTTCCCACAGGGTTTTTCTAGCAAGGTTTTAATGAGTTACATTATCTTAGCGTGGTGGACATTCAAGGGGGAGTATTGTAAATTTGGTGGATGACCACCCATCTTCTACCTATGTAACCTCTATAGCTTTAACGCTTGTAACACCCCCTCTACCTTTAAGGTTTGTAACCCCCTTTAGCTTTAAGGCTTGTAACCTATACCCATTTGTCTCTCCATATTCAATCTTGTAAGCCTATAAAAGGAGGACTTAGGCCCCTTGAATAAGACACATGCAAGACACCATTTTCTTCTCCTATCTCTTCTATTCTATTCTTCTTACTTTTACAATAAAAATCTATATTTTTTAAAATGTTTATACAAACAATTTATATATTTGAATGTATGTGCAGTCATCAAAATTCAAAATTGATAATTACTCTTAATCAATCTTTATTAAATATATTTTTTAAAATGCAAAATAAGAATATTGTATTATTAAATTAGGTATCTTGAGTTTCTTTTTGCTATTTGGGGTTTTTTTAAGACTAATTTGTCTTTTTAGCCTTTTTGGCTTTAAAAAACTTTAAAAAGATTTGGGTTATTTTAGTCATTTTAGCACTTTTTTTATTTTTTGATCAAAACCCGGTCGGTTCTTTTAACCCGTTAATAAACTCGTAAACCTGCCGGTTCAACTGTCGGATTGACCGATTTTTACTAAATAGGCCGGTTTTCATTAAGATTGGGTATTAAGGGGTTGAACCACCCGGTGAGGCACCCGGTTCTCGGTTTAACCGGTTGAACTGGCCGGTCCGGGTTTTACAACACTGATTGGATCTAGTCCGACCCCTAAATCATCATAGCATAAACTTTTTTTTTTTTTACACTATATATATTGGGAGGACTTGGATTTACCATTGATAGAGGGTTAAATCAACACCTATTGATCATCCGCTGAAATGCCTTCACGTTTTAGTTTGAGGGGTGCGTTGATTTGACAGGCAATGAACACTTGTTGATCGCCCGTCAGATGGACGACACGTCAGCTACCGACACCATCCAAAGGCTCTATTGGCCAAAATATGCCATGACAATGATGTTTTGGGAGCTTTTAATAAAAGTTAACGGGGTTAACTCCCAGCACAACGTTAACTCCTCAAAAAATTTGAGATTCCCACGCACTCGCCATCAACCTCATTGATTTCACTCTCCTCTATCTTATCATGTCCACCAATATTTAATTTCTCTCTCTCTCTCTCTCTCTCTCTCACACACACACACACATCTTGAGGCAAATTTCATTTCTTTCCCTCTCATCGAGACCTAAATCTCCCAAATTTCCATGCCACTGAATTTCTCCTCCTGACCCAAATTTCTGCTCTCTACCATTGGAATCTTGCTCTATAGAAGAATACGAAAGGCAACACCAACAAATTGCGATTTGTATCTCATCACGCCCAAAATTTTTTGTCTATCCTCACAACACTACCATCACTTTGTGCTATCTAGATCTAACAAGTAAGTCACTGGTTAGCTACCTAACTTTCAAAGCTCACATATCATCTCTGACATTTTTTTCTTCTTTTTTACTTCTTGAACTTAGTTTATTGCCATGTTAAAACTTATCATAACTGACATTTTTGTTTTTGGCTTTTCGATTTGCAGACTGGAATAAAAGGGTGTTGTACAAATAAGAGTTGACTATTTCTTTTATTTAGTCTACTATATACTCGGAGCTCCTGCAGAATTACAGTGGCTGTAATGTTAGTCTCTCTTTAAACTTCCTTCTTCTTTTTCTGGTGCTCATCTTCAATTCTGATCTAACCTATAACCAACCCCAACCAACTTTAAAATTTTCAAGATGTACACTCATACCAAAGCGCAATAACAGGCGCGCGCGCACACACACATATATATATTTGGATCTAGATGGAGAGAAAGAGATGGATACTTGTTCACCTCCGTTGGTAGTAATGGATTTTGTGCTACTGTGTTCGTTAGTCGTTGGTAGTAATGGATTTTGTGCTACTGTGTTCGTTAGCAAAGAGAGAATTTTTATGGTGATTTGTTGTAAATCAGGCTGGATTTCAAAAAATTTGGAATCTCAATTTCTTTGAGGAGATAATGTTGTGCTGGTTAATCCCATTAACTTTCTTTAAAAGGCCCAAAAACGACATTGTTATATTGGCCAATAGCCATTGGATGGTGTTGACAGCTGACGTGTCGCCTATCTGATGAGTGATCAACGGTTGTTGATTTGTCAATTGCCTGTTAGATCAACAACAAATCCAAATGCTTGAGAGGATCCAAAGGTCATCCTTTGTTTGTCTTGACTTGAGTACTAAAGGACAAAGCTTTTTGAGCAATAATCCAATATTTCTCACTCTTTTTGAGCAATAATCATGGTGATCCAATAGTCTTTTTTTTTTTTTTTTTTTAAAAATGTCGTTGTGAAAAACTGTGATTATTTTGTTCTTCAAAATATCATCATTTTTTCATGGTCAATTTTTTCAGAAACTAGTTGTTGGATCACTGTAATTTTTGGCAAGCGTGACATATATAAGAAGGGTCTCTAATCCAATGGTCAGATTTTCAAAATTTGTTTACAACTGACCATATGAAGGTCTATTAACATTTCTATATTTTTGTTATTTATAAAATTGGCTCAAAAATAAGGTTTTTCTATTGATTGTTACTTTTTAGTGTAGGCTTTACCAAACTAGATGGATCAACATGGGTGTTGATCTGGCATTAATCAACAACAAATTCAAATCCATATAAATATGTCCTAATATTTTGAATTATTAACTCATTTCCATTGGGATAGGTATTTTGAAAAATCGATTATTAGATTAGATAATCTTTTTATGTATGCCATTCTTGCCAAAAATCACAATGTTCAAAGTCAGTTTATGAATATAGACTGTTAAATAACTGTGATAGCATCCAACGGTAGATAATATTAAAGTTTTTTACAATCTATCTTTTGTAAATCGATAATTTGATCACTATGATTTTTTGCATATATACATGACATGCATGAGAAGATTATTTAATCCAAGGTCAGTTTTTCAAAATACCCATCCTATGGTTCCTAAAGGAGGTAAGTTAACATTTCGAAATGTTAGTGAAAGAATACGGCCATGGATTCGCAGCGGAAGGATACATACAAAAAACAATTTATAACATAGGTTGAATCCTTGCACACATACATCCCATAATACGAACTCAAGCATAGGATCATGAATAAAACAAGAACATTAATTAAACAACTTAATTAACTTACTTGAATGCCTTTGTAGAATCTTCAAGAACAAATCCAAGCTTCAAAACAATGAAGCCTCCAAGGTATCCACACGAACACAAGACTTTGAAATCCCTTGCAATTGACCAATACTTGAGTAAAAGCAAGCTTGAAAGAGAGAGAGAGAGATGATACGGCCTTGAAGGAGAAAAGCCCTAGGTCACGGCCCTTAATAGGGAGGGATTGATGATCTCTCTTCTTTTTAGGGTTTAAGTGGACTTAGTACTAGCATGCACCTAAGCCCTTGTATTTATAGACAAGTACTAAGGTTTCTAATTTTGTAACTTGGTCCTCCTTAATTAACTATTAATTAAAGAGACACCCACAAGTTATTAAATTAGAAACTTTCCCCTCTCTTAAATTAAAAAGCTCTCTTGTGTCTTTTATGTGTGTGACCCTTTGGGTTCACCCCAATCTAGTAGTGGACCGGGACATCTCATGTCTCATAAAATAGAAACTTTATATTTCAATGTTCAATTGGAATAATTCCAATTTAGTCCTTGATGATACCACTTATCATTAGGCCTTCACTAGTCATGAGTGACATCTACCAACATATCATGACATACTCTAGATGTGGGTGAATAGTAAAACTAAATGAACCCTTCATGTTACTTAATCTTTCATCCCCTAATGTCATGTTAAGATAATCAGGTATGGTTATAAGTCAAACCTTATCTTAACAACTTGTTATATGTCTCACAAAATATAATCTCAGTAAGATGAACCTGATGAAAGTCTTTCACAGTTTACATATCACTTTGGCTAGAGATTCAATATAAGATTTGTCTTTGTGAACAAACCCTGATATTCTCTCTAATCAAAGTGAGAGTGATGATTCCTTATTGCGCACTCATCTACCTCCATACACAATTCACTAGAGCCAATGAGTACCGATTACATCCTCATGGATCGAGTATGTACAAAGTACTATCAAACCCTAATGTCTTATGCACAAGATAACTCTAGTGCCTCAGGTCTAAGGATTACTAATCAATGGATGTAACATAAGAATATTCCTTTGACTTTAATCTCCATAAGAATATTATTATCGGATCATGTTCAGTGCACATGTTCTCCAACATGCACCTACAAATTAACTATAGTGTCACTACACAGATAGTAAAAACTACCTATCCTCCAATTGGAGCTAGTTTAAATCTGTGCTACTCTTAGTGGTTTATAAATGTCCAATTTGATAAACATATGAGTAAGAACTCTTTACAATAAATGTGTGTGAGAAATATAAGTCTTCCTATTTCAACATCTTGAGATATATATATCTCTATCATTTATTCATGGACCTTATCATGTAATTTGGTTCATGATAAATGACACCTTCTTATTATAATATGAAATTGATATGCTCTTTAGGATTGGTTTTAGGGCATATCTCCAACAATCTCACACTTGCACTAAAGCCAATCTACATAGTATCTTATACTAGTCTTCACAAAACAAGGCTTCTAACACTTATGAAAAGTGTTATGGCAAAGGAGTTCTTATGCAAACAAACTTTGCAATTTATTATTATTTACAACAATAGTATTTAAACTAAACTGCGCTGCCAACTCTGATGCCCTCAAGTAACTGAGACCTTTTTTCTCGGAAGAAACACTACTACATATCAGACATCCCTTTAGGCAATTTGTAAATAACATCATTTATAAAATTTCTTTATATATATACAAGTATCCCATTCTTAAACTTTACAAGTCTTTTAAGAATATACTTGTTTCTATTCATAATTCACATCTTGAATCAACAATCAATATATATTTGCTAACAACTATTTTTAGCATTAATGAAATTGACTTAAGTACATTACCTTTATCACACGAGACTCCATATTTCTCAAATATTTTGCTCATGTGAAATCCATCACAAAATCATATTTTGAGAGATTTGAATTCCATTAACAAGTATGGACTTCTAATACTACATTAGTATTTAAAGTATGTACTTTATAAAAAAAACTAAAAAACTAAAAATAATATCAATGACATGTTTGCTCCCACTTTCCTCTTTGAAATAGAAAAACATAATTAAGTATCTCATACCATAAGTAGAATAATGCTAATTCATAATTAGTAAATGAATAAAGCATAGGACGTACTATCTAAAGAACCCTTCTTTAATGTAGCCAGGTACTCCTTGCAATTCCTCTTTCAATGACCTGACTTGCCGCAGTAAAAACACTTTCCCTTAAACTTTCTCTTTTTCACCCTTCATTTTGGCTTTTCATGGAAGTTATTCTTATTTTCCTTGCCCTTAGGCTTGGTCTTAGAAGAAGAAGCTCCATCGATAGCCAAAACATTCCCCCCAGGTTCCTTTTTCTTCAAGGTCTCCTCAGCAGTTACAAGCATATTCATCAAGTCAGTAAGAGAAATATTGGCATTCACATCATTCATGTGAAAGTTCATGATGAATGTCTTGTAGCTTGAAAGAAGGGAATGAAGCAAGATGTCAATGCCCATCTTTGTATTGATCTCAACACCTAGATCATGCAAGGAGTGATTGCTCCGTATTAACTATAGGCAGTGCACATTTACAAATGTCCCATCCACCATCTTATTGGAGAAGAGTTCACCTACAGCATTGTACCTTACAATTTTGCTTTGTGAACCATACAGCTCCCTCAAATGTACAAGGATTGCATATGCACTATCAATGACCTCATGTTGTATTTGCAATTCATTGGTCATCGATGCCATGATATAGCATCTCGCATGCATATCATCCTCTTGCCACTTACTATAAATGACTCTCTCCTCCTTAGATGCCCCCTCAGGTAACTCATTGGGGCGTGGGGCAGTGATCACATAGTCTATTTTATCAGCGGCTAAGACAATCTTTAGGTTTCTAAACCAGTCTTGGAAGTTTGAACCAGTCAAACGATTGTCATCAATCTAAAGAGTGGGTTGAGTGGGCCATATACAACAAAAAATAATAAATTTAAATTTCATATTATTAAACCATAGTAACCTATTGGTCTTTAGGTTTTATGGTACCTCCCACTAATCTTTTCAAATCTCATACACCCTTTAATGAGATTCGGGAATTTCAACATTGAATTTCCTAGTGGGGATTGGGGTCCATTAAGAACTAGTGGTCCTCACATAATTGGTTCTTGGACACTGATCCCTAATGAGTGGATAACTCTTATCCTAATGCTTCTTTAAGAAAGTTTCAATCTTCATTTAGCCTCTAAAATGCAGTAACCTCACATAATAGGTTCCTGGTAAGTGCATTTTAGTTAAGTCACACCCATCATTTACACAAGTATGGTCAACATTCTGATGCATGCGTCACATAATAGGTTCTTGGGATGCACCAGCTTCTCACCTCATGGTATCCTATACGCGATAAGATAAGATGAATCATCAGGATGGACATGTTCCCGCATATTTGCAGCCAAACACATCCATCACAAGAATCCCCTTACCTTATTATAATGGTGGGAGGCTAGGATAAGGCCCATTAAGGCCTCTTCCTTACAACATATTTTTGAAATAAAATGGGTTTTATAAAATGGTCTCATTTCACACACATACATCACATGCATTGATAATATATATATCACATACATATAAAGTTTAGACCATTCATTATTATTAGTCCTCAATTATCATCCCTCTATCCTCCTAGAGGCTATGGTGGAATCATCTTGGACATATAATAATAAGATGGGTTCAAACTTTGAGCTAAAAAGCTGAACCCAAGGTCTAAAGGGAGGGTTGGGTGATCGTAATTAAAAACTTATGTAACTATTACATAAAGACTAAAAGATCTTCTCAAACTCTTGTAGTCCTCTCCAAGTCCTTCTCAAGTTCTTGCTTTCCTCTCATAAAAAGCTCCACCATTCACCTTCTTGAATTGTACATTACAATTTATATAAAAGAAATGCGATTAAGAAGAAGGGTATACATAGGGATAGAGAGGGAAAGAGGCAAGCAAGCCCTAATAAAATTACATCACCTTAAATTTAAACAACTTTAAATACAACTATTTGGAAAAAATATACACATCACATGCGACCAATCACATCTCATTTAATTGGTCTTAAGTCCATAATCATCCATTCTCAATTACACAATCACATTGCATAAATAAAGGCAAAAAAATAAATAACAATGATGGCAATGACATATAATTAATTAAAGTTGTTCTATTATTATTATCTCATAACAATAATAAAGACCTTTTAATCTCATTAAAAATGTCCTATCATATCTCATATGACTATTCAAGTTTCTATCCAAAACAAGTAAAATACCTAATTGAAACCATTAAAGTTTTATATAGAATTTAATTTGAGAAATCATTATCATAATTCCTACCATGCAATTAACACTTTAATATGCTTAATAGATTAATCAACATTAAACTACAAAGGTGGAATTAAATAATAACTCAAACAAATTATTCTATAAAAGAAACAATTTTAGTTTTTCAACAAAACTGTAGAATTCAGCTACTGTTTTGGGACTTAACTTTACCATATTAAAACAAACTTTTAAAATGTGAAAATACTCTATTTCACTAGGTTTTTAAGTCCTCTTTCAAATGGCATAGGTCTCATTTTGTGATTCCAACATTTGGTATCATTTTAAAGCTTTTTCGTGACATATACTCCAATCCCGAACAGAACTGAGTTTTCTTCACAAATAGCTTTGTGTGGCCCTACCTAAGTCGAATCAAGTCATGAAAATACTTCAATGCACTAGGTTTTTCAGTCCTCTTTCCAATGGCATAGGTCTCATCAGATGATTCCAACATTTGGTATCACTTTAAAGCATTTTGTGACATTGACTCAAAACTGGACAGATTTGAGTCTTAATCACAAAAACCTAGTACGGCTATCCTAGGTCCAATTAAGCTATGGGAACACTTCCTAAACTTAATTAAGACCTTAAATTAATGAAGTTGATAGGTGGCAAGCTTTGTAGGTCAATGAAAATATTTTTCATAGATTTTACAAAAGCCACAGTGTTTCTGTCCATAGTGGACAACACACTGTTTTAACTTTAAAACAATTTTAAAATTAATTCAAATGATATAAATTCATGCCAAAACACTTCCAACATGTTAATATTTCATTAAGCAACTGCCCTTAATAATTTTAATCAAATTCAAACACCAATACATCATATGTATTGCCCAAAACTCTCAACAACACCAAAATGGGTTTTTAAAATTCTAGTTTCATGTAACCTCTTTATTCTTCACTTTTGATTTTCAAAATCCTTTAAAATTTATTTTAAAATCAATATAAACAATTTATAAAATTAATGTGAAGAACAAAATAGGGTATGCCATAAAACAAGGTTGCCTAATCTACTAGGGTTTTTCAAAACCCTAGTTGGCCGAATTCAAGAATGAAAGAGAGATAGGGGATTTCAAGTGGGGCTAGGGTTTCATAAACCCTAACTTATCCTAATATATTAGGGTTTCAGTAAAACCTAATTAGGGTCGCCACTTCATCATAATTCAAATAAAAGAATCACTTTGAAATAGGAATCTTTCCTAATATTGAACAATTCAAGATAGGAAACAAGATTCATGTCGGAATACTTTCTAAATCCAAATCAAGAAATTTCCAAGAATTGAATTAGGGTTTCTCAAACTAAAATTCAGCCACCATCATCATTCTATTAGGGTTTCCATAAACCCTAATATTCATTGTTAACTCATTAACAAAGCTCCATTAACAAATAATTTTAAACAACTTTAAAATTAAGCTATGCAAGCACCAAAATTCAATTTTTAAACACTTTAAAATTAATCAAACATGCTAGCAATTATTTT